>JAGDQP010012847.1:0-13861 GCA_022664845.1 Lepisma saccharinum
CATATCTCCTTAACGGCAAAAGCTCATATTCCTATCTTTAACATCTTTTTTCTTACGGGGCCCCCAAATCGTCGATTTTGCCATAAACTCTTGTTCCTGTATAACATGCTTCTGGCAGTGCTGACGTTTTCTGACGTGAAGAACTTGGCTCATGCACTGCCATTCATGTTGATAAAATGAACAGAACACGTTCTTTTGCTGTGGTCTTCAATAAAATTGTCAATTTAATTATTGCTGGACCTTGTACTAGGCTTCGATAGTTACAAAACATCACTATATTTCGCCAAGAATTCCTCTGCATTTATTTTTGTCTTCTTATTCTGATCAGAATATGGAGAAAAAATTAAGTATACGGGAATTCTTGGCGAAATACGGTGATTTTTGTAGCTACCATGCCATCCCATAGTGAAACTTTTGCTTCTTTGAAACCATGCAAAGATGATTCATCCACCTCCTTATCAGACTCGTGATACGACTCCTGTAGAAAATCTTCCCTCTCCCCAATCACCCGATATAAATCCTACATAAAATCTATGAAACAAATCAAAGTCAGAAATAAGAAATTCAATTCATTCTAAGGAGCACCTGGAACATGGAAGTAGACAATGGACCAAAATATCAGTTGCATATAAGAGATATCGCGCGAATCATGTCCAAAAATCTAAATAAAATATTAATACTGAAAGACAAGGCCCATGTGATATTAAATTTCCTTTCGTTTTATCTGCTTTTTATCTTCTTCCGAAGTGTGCGAGTGATTTTGTTGAAGGGAAGTTTCGTAAATATCCTGCTTGAAAAGCAACTGTTCAAGTACTGTAGGTAGCATGACTTAGCAGATATTTATAGAATTACCCACCCGTGTCTGAATGCAAACGTGTGTATTTTGATGCACTTTTGGATATTTTTTTTTCATAAATTTACAATCATTATATTTTAAGTTAAGAAGTGATTTAATCAAAATGTTCAATTATGATATAAATAGCAAAGGTCTAATTGGTTTGTACGGGTAAGCAGTGTATTATGAATACGTATACATACAAACTGAACACAAATTTCTTGAACTCTTAACCTCTTGATTACATAGCGGTGAACATAACTATCCAAGCTTGTGTTTTGGATGACGTCAAGGATATATGTTCAAGAGAAACGTAATTAATGTAACTAAAAATTACTTTTCAGAAGGTCGGAAGTAGTAAGAAGGCTCATTCATGAAACACCATTAGTGTTATTAGTTGTTTTGTTTTTTTTAAGAGGGAGAGTCTTGTTAGTCGAAAACAAAAGAAAGATGAGATAAGTCAATGGGTCAAATCATTTCCATTCGACCTCTGCTTGGTATAACAGGCTCATAAGTTACAATGTTACAGTGTTTCCGGTCTGGTTGATATGTTCCGCAAATAAAGGTGAGGGTCTGACGTAATAGGCGGATTGGAAATCCTGAAAGGAAGGATATTAAGACACCGATTGAGAGAGAACGGGGAGGAACTGTTATAAACGTTTTCTCTTTGTTTTCTCTTTCTATTATTATTATTTTCGAAGATCTTTTTATAACCTTGGAAAATGCTAGATTCTTTTCAGTACAAGGCTGTTGTGGTTCTATATCATTTTGCGGTCAAATTTTCTTATTTATTTACAAAGCGACATTTCCCGTCTGTTGATGCCATGTTATAGGTTATTGATAAATGTCTCACAAAAGATGGCTACTAAATGCATTTATTGGGACCACGCATGTCAAACGACCTTGCTATGGTTAAATAAAGGAACTGTATAAAGTTTGGTAGATCTAAGTACAACGGCGAGGATGTGAGGACCTTTAATGCATTTTGTAGTTATTCTCATATATTCGGTCGCTCACTGTATGTATCTGTAGAAGACATATTCCCCTGGTCGAGTGAAGTATAGCGGGCAAACATACACACACACAAACACGTACAGTAATACAAACACACATACTTACATGTAGACATGTATAATCAGGATTTTATATAATAGAATCAACAAATAAGTAATTGACTGAACGTGCTGGCTAAACAGAAGCACTTACGTCTCAGAATCAAGAGGACCTGAGTGCGAATCACATGAGCGTTTACTCTGACTGCAATTTCTTTTGATTTTCCTCAAATCTCAAGAACGTACCTTAAAGTAAGTCTTATTCACTGTAACATTATTACTGACAGCTTTGCTGAAACATGGACCTCCAACACTATAACGTTGGTAGCCTTGTATATAATGTCATTATGTGCTGAAATACCGCTCTATGAGGTGATGATACCACAAAGTTGGATATACAAAGGTTTCCCACTTACTGAAAAGTGTTACATATGTAGTATGTAGCTTACGTTGGAACATTAGACCCTACAACTCAACAACTGTTTTGGTACTACGGCTGCAATAGGCATTTTTCTCAGTGTAGAACAGTTACATATTGTAGCTTTGTATGTATGTATAGAAAACATTGCATACGAAATTATGAAATTACGAAATAATATATAAAAATTGGTTTCATATTATTTATATAAACTTTATGACTATATCCTAACTTCCTCTAGGACGGGCTCCAAACCACTTCTTTCATTGGGTTCACAGGACTTGAATCCTTTACCACGAGCAAAAAAAAACCGAGCCTGCTCGGACAACCGGGAGTTCTAGCGCTTCTTAAAAATATTATATCAACAATTGGATCCTGAAATTACTCAACACTTTCGTTTTCTGTCGAGTTGCGGCGTTCAAAAGGTTGATAAACTCCGTTGTAATATGCGAATGAACAGATTTTGATTCGTGGAACATCATTGAGCAAATAACGGAAATTTTAATAAATTTAAATAAAATCAATAATTTCATGCAATAACAGTTAAAGTCATGCTGCAGTTTGTTTACTAAATAGGTATTAAATGTTTATTAACAAGCAATTTTAAATTAACGTGTTTTTTTTCAATATTGAAAAGAACTACCTATTATGAAACAAACACTATTCCTATTCACAAGAAAGTAAAAAAAAAAAAAGAAAAAAGTATTATTCTGTATAACTTTTCTTTGGAATTAAAACTTTATGGCCACATTCTTAGTTCCAACTTAATGACTTCATCTTTATAGCTTTCTTTATACGGAGCGCCTGATAATTATTTAATTTTGCTATTGTACACAACAAACCATGCATGCGATTATTATGTATTACTGGCCACTTGCGTGTTACGCATGCAAAATTAAATTGAAAATGGTTTTAGTGAAATCTTCTGACAAAACATTTTGGACGCGTAGTATCACGCCATCATTACTTCCTTAATCTCTGATGTGTTTCAAAAGAAAAGTGAAAATGAAAAATTCCACTTCTGTCATAATAATTTGCAGTAGCTAAATAGTTATAGTAAGTAACCTCTTCAGATAACAAGGAAATGTTAAGATCGTATGATTTATAGTAGCATTATTTAGTCACTGAATGTTATAGTTTGAACATTGATTAGTTTCTAATATATTCAAAAGAATTACAACAAAAAAGAAATTATATATAGGGAAAGAAAGTATTTATTTCAGAAGTACGTTTAGTGTATTGGTACGGAGATAATTTCTTCAATTGAAGAACACATCAATAAATAATTCTTAATATAAGAAGTTTCTTTTATGAATTAATGCGTGACTTGATTAGTTTTTAATTTTGTTTATATTTTATTAACAAATTACCAGAATTGATATTCTGTAATAAAGCGCTTTAATCGTCGTGAGTTACAAAACAGTAAATATTGAATTAAAATTATAGATAAATATCGTGAAACTTCCAAATAGCGGAAACTGTTAGGACCTAAAAACTGTCCGCTATTTAGAAACATATTGAAGATTCCTATAAACGTCCATAAGAAGTTGAAATAAGAAAATTATGTATAAACTATATTAATGTATATTTTACAGTAGTTTTTTGTCTATTAATTACTGTACATTAATACAATGTGCATGTATAGTTATGGCGTGTACAGTAAACAGAACTGCAGTACAACGTCGTAATGACGCCAGTAACAGGACAACTTAATGGGATTAAATTTTATTTAATGCCTTTACCAGTATAGTACAGTAAAATGACGCCTTTATATTGCTCGAGACGGAGAAATTTGTGGAAAGCTGATTTTTGTTTAAAATCAATTTTTAGGACTTTGCTGAAGCACCTGAGAAAAATCACTATAAACCCGAATTGGGGAACATTCCCATTAAAAAAATATATGTATACAGGGTCCATTATAAAAGTAATGCGCATTTTCTGGGAAAAATAGATTTATTGATCGGACCTGTACAAATGCTCGAAATTCTTCAAAATACTCTCCCCCTGCATCAATAAATTTGCGGAGACGTGTCTGCCACGCCTGGAAGGCACCCTGAAAGCCCTCGACGGGAATATCTCTCAGGGTCGTTGTAACATGCTTTTGGATGTTTTCCACGGTCTCCTCTTCAGTCAGAGAAACAAAAAAAGTCGCACAGAGCCAAGTCGGGACTGTAAGGGGGATTGGGGACCACCGGGGTGTTGCTCCGGGCCAGGAAGCTGGTAACGATGAAGGACGTGTGGCTGGGGGCATTTTCATGGTGGAGCTTGACCGTGTCTTTGATGTCAGCCCTCACGCGCGCGACCCGGCGTTTCAATCTCTTGATTACCTCCAGGTAAAAGGCTGAGTTGACAGTTTCTCCCTGTGGTACAAACTCAAAATGGACGATTCCTCTTGCGTAAAAGAAGACAATGAGCATCGTTTTGATGCGAGACTTGCTCATTCACGCTTTCTTGGGGTAGGGGTATGATTATGTGTGCCACTCGCTGCTCTGCCTTTTCGATTCTGGGTCGTACTCGAACATCCAGGATTCGTCTCCGGTTACGACAGAGTTAAGAAAGTCCGGCTCATTTTGAATCAAATCCAACAATTCTTGACAGCGCAAAACTCGAAGTTCTTTCTGATTTCCGTCAACACTTTCGGCACAAGCTTCGCGCAGACCTTGCGCATTTGCAGATCCTCGGTCAGTATCCCATGTACCGCAAATGTGGACATGTGTAGTGTGTCAGCAATTTGCTGGATGCTCAATCGACGGTCGGAACGCAAAACTTCGAGCGCACGGTCGACGTTTTCCTCGGTTGTGGCCGATGTTGGGCGTCCAGAACGGGGTTCGTCGGCGACCTCCTCCCGGCCCTCCTTGAACGCCTTGTGCCACCTCCCGGACTGTGACCTTGAAATGCAGTCGTCCTTGAAGGCCTCTTGAAGCATCTGAAATGTTTCGGTTGTATTCTTTCCAAGCTTCACGCAAAACTTGATGGCGTATCGCTGTTCAAGCGAACGCTCCATCGCGCCATGTTACAAAGTAAAAAAAAAAACACTTCACGCGGAGGCACGTCTTTCCGCTCACACTGCTCGGAGCAAACTGGCGACCGACTGCGTTGGAAGGGCAGAACTCCCACCATATTGTCCGACCGGTTTTACCGCGCTGCCGTGGATAGTCGCGTCACAATAAAATCATGCGCATTCATAATGGACCCTGTATATAAATACAATTTTGGAAGCTTGAAAGAATTGGAGAATTGTAGGACAGGTGCAGTGTACTCTAATTTACACTATATTTTTAGAAATTTAATTTCTGGTAAGAAAATGACTAAGCATTGTAAACAAAGACATAATTTTCCTTACTATTTACCAAAATGTGGTCCACGAAGATGGGACAGGTGGTCCGCAGCCAGACTTAAAAATATAATTGGAATAAAATTTTAAAGTTTCTTCAGTGACGATTCACTTTAATACTTCTAATTTATTTTACTGTCCTTCTGTAAGTAATCAAAACATACCCTAAGATTCATTATGTTAAAAACGCACTATGCCTTTAATGTCAGTAAATCCTATACAATTATTTTTAATAGAACCACACAACTTAGTGGTCCATAGAATTGTTTCAGACATATTACTGGCCCAGGATTTTAAAAGTTTAAGATATGGTGCTATGGTTACCGTCAATGATCCAACTCCTACCCCGACACTTTTTCAGCACCTGAGGCCCTTATTTCATTAACTGTGATCACGTTTTCCCATGCGACGTCAAAAACGACAAGAGCTTCTTTTGTTACCTTGTATTAATTGTAAGTATTTCATATTGATGTCTCAAGTAACTGTTCAGAGTTTCATTCTATTTGAAAATATATGGCATTTACTCTAAATTATCCGTATTTAGTCTGTAAATTTTATGGTAACCCTATTATTAGCTATATACTTACTAAATTTTGAAGAAGATATTTAGAAATGTCTCTTCCTTATCTACATTGTAATATCAATACCAAAGACACACATTTAAATTAGAGTCAAAATTAGGAGTTTCCAGAAAATTGTCAATCGATGGAAAGGATTATTATTATTATTTTGACAAGACAGAAAGTAATTCTATTGTTCTATTTGATTAAAAATATATTTAGCTTTGAAATTTACAAGTAAACACTAAATAAAATTACTAAATATAATTATATTTTATTTGCATCTGTGTTAATATTCTAAAATTTCAAATTCCCAACTTTAATGCTTTCGTTCATATAGTATCATTAATGTACACTATATTCTCAGACATATAAACATATGCTGTGTATACATGACAAGAGATCCTCTCTCACATATAAGCAACATACATGCTAGAAAGAGCAGGGAAGGAGATATATTTGCAAACACTTTCAATATAAATAATGAATTTACGACTCTTCATTTAAATAAACTTTCACCTCATTGCATTATATCTATGTTAGATGTGTATTCTCTACATATCACTTTATATGCTGTCTATGATGTGTGCATCCATTAAATAAATGTTTATTGGAGGTAAAAGCGAAAGAACAAGTGCAATCAGTAAGGTGTTGACCTCACATGAAGAAAAGTGAAAACGAATTATAAAGTTGAAATTGCTTATATTACGTACTTCAATGTTACAATTTCATTTTTTTCTTGTTTGCTTTTCATCTTGCTTTTATGTCATCAAACTTTATTCTTTAGATACAGGGTGCTCGTAGCATGTAGAACGTAATTGAAAGACGAATAACTGAGAGAGAAATAACAAAGAAAAAGCTGAAAGAGCTTTGGTCGTATGAGATGCAGGGTATGCAACTTTGAGATCAAATTTAACTGCTTACAATGGTAAACAAAATGAATATTTTTTCGGTAAATCATAAACCATGTATTAATGTCAAACTTAGTTTCTGGTGAGTTGTTTCAATGGAGTGTATATTAGGAGTTGAAATGTGATATCATACGTCTGGCAGTGTTTCCAACGCAGTATAAAAGTTGCATTATTTTTCAAATGACACTTCGTCTCGGTTTAATAGGATGATAAGCATAACATTTGAAGCAGATAATACAGTGCAACAAAGCGACGTAACGTTATTTGAGAAAAATGAAAATTATTTACCAGGTTGGAAACCCTGCTGAACCGGAAGCTATCACATTTTAACTCCTTATAGCCATTTTATTGGTAAAATCGACTTTCAATGAAGTGCTCTTTTCGTGTATCATTTATGATATATGGGGAAACATGAATTTTATGTGTATTGATTTCGTCTCGAAAGTTTTCTCCCACATTCTTCATTCCACCAATTTTCCGATCATCTGTTCAGACTAATGCAGAGTTGCTCGAAGGCCTTAAATAAAATTTACATGTACAGGCATTTTATTATTTTTTTACCTTTTTACCTGACCTTTAATCCTTACCTCGGAAGAGTAAATTTGACGGGCTAGGACATAGCTGCCTGTTTATAGCTCATACATAGAAAAGTTGCAAAACATATATTTGAGAGGATTGATTCCTATAAGTATTTTAATCGCCCCTCGTACTGTAGTTTGCAAAATTAGTGTTTAGTTTGATTTCAGTATAAATAAATAGGTGTTTTGTTTTACTCGTCATGTCCTTATCTTACATGGTAAAATTACGTCTATGTGTGGATGTTTTGTCCACTATACAAAGCCACAAGCGTTGGACTAACCTATACTAAATTCTTGTTTGTCTTCCTCAATTGCAGATAAAGATGGCACTGTAGGCTACGCCTCGTCCCAAAATTTAAACTCTGGTAGATTTTTTGACAGTGATATTGGAGGTACATCTAATTTGATACCGGTGTATAAGCCACACCTTATAATTTATCTTAGGAAACCATTTTCGCTGGTATCGTAATAAATATTTGTGAGTATTTATAGAAACCAGCAGACATTTATACGAACAAAAACTTCAATATGAAGTTTCTCCAATATGAAGATACTGTTTCTACAATTCAATAGAAACTGCGGTTATCTCCCTCTCAAAAATAAAAATAAAAAATGGTAAACCAATTTTACTTTTAATTTGCACGATTTAATACATCTAGTACAACAATATGTCATCCATTTAAAGTGTTATCGCGTTGCTGAATTTGTCTTTAACGGATCAGTTTTGGAACGAGTTTTGTGACGGAATCGGTGTACCTAAGTGGTAGCCGGGTATGTATTTTTTTTTATTTACATGAAAAACCCACATCTCTAATTTTTGTAAAGTATAGAAACTTATAGGGTCTAGAAATCAAAGAAACACATTTTTATATAGATATTCGTTATGTCATCCTTTGTTATACCTAGAGCTGTGCAACGAGCGGATTTCGAGCCCTCGAAATGTGATGCCCTAAGCAGTCACGCTCGAAACGTGGGAGAACTGGCAAAAAAATCCACTTCGAGCAACTTCGAGCGTGAATAAGTTTCGAGCGCTCGAAATGTCCGAGCGGAGTTCCTGCTCGAATTGCGTCATCACTCCAACAGATTACATATTTGTTTTTATCTTACTGTAACTGGTTCAAGGTGGTTCAGTGTTGCCAACCAACCAAATAATAATAATGGGTTATCTAACCAAAACTTTATAGGCTTTCACTTTTGAACTGGTATAGATTGTATACGAAACCACGATTTTGAGCCATATATACGAGACTTGGTCACAATAAGGCAAATCCACAATTTCCAACATATCACAACAAAACTTTGCACAACTTCCTAATTTGATAAAACGAAGAACATAGAGTACGTCGGAAACAAAAATTTTGATCCATATATACGAGGGTTGGTCAAAATAAGGCAAACCAGACTTTGCAAAATATCTCAACAAAACTTTACACAACTTCCTAATTTGACAAGACGAACAACATAGATTTCGTCCGAAAACAAAATTTTGACCCATATATACGTGGTTGATCAAAATATCGAAAATCCATAATATTCAACATATCTTAATAAAACCTTGCACAATTTCCTAATTTGACAAGACAATGAAACATTTTCTAATTTGACAAGACAAAGGTTTCGGAGTACGCCCGAAACCAAAATTTTGACCATACGAGGGTTGGTCAAAACATCGTAAATCCACGATTTTCAACATATCTTAAGAAAACTTTGCACAACTTTCTAAGTTGACAAGACGAGGTACACAGTATGTTCGAAACCAACATTTGGACCCAAATATTCGAGGGTTGGTCAAAATATCGCAAATAACCAATCTCAACAAAACTTTGCTAAACTTCCTAATTTGACAAGACGAAGAACACAGAGTACGCCCGTAACCAAAATTTTGACCCATATATACGAAGCTTGGTCAAAATATCACAAATCCACATTTTCAACATAACTAGACAGTGTTAAAGAACTCTAAGCTGGCATGGTAGAAGGATCTATCCATCCATTACTAAGCCGACATTATAAAGCACATTTGGCGGCATCCGATCTTGAACTGCCAGTGGTACGACAGCGTCAGCGGTATTTGCTTATGGAGTAGAGGACGCATGTAGCTCAACTGATCAACTGTGGAAATGAATGTTCAGATTACATTGTAAGCTACGTCAATCTGTTTGCGGAGTGATTTGGATACATTCACACTTTACTGCAGTGTTTATAAAACGTAATCTTCTCTTACCTTAGGATAACTTACTTTTTATTTAAACCTACCTTCAATTGGATATGCAATGTAAACTGAAAATTGGACAGTGATATGGATTTAATCAAAATTATAGAATCCCGATATACATAGGGTGGTTCAGGAAATCCCTAACAGGGACATAACTCAGCTCCTAATACACAGAAATCTTCGAAACAAAAATATGCATACCAAAGTGCACGTGCGAAAACAAACGGTGATGCTTCTGAAATCAGAAGAAAGCAAAATCGACTATTGTTTCTTTTTAAATTTTTTAACTTGTTCCCCCCCGTAACAGTATTCCCGGGACGCTCATGTTATAAAAAAAATTATAGTTTGATTCTCCATATTCCATTTGGTATTTGATATTAGTTTGGAATCTTTATTTACTATTCTTTTTGAATTACAGTTGCCAAATGGTATGAGTTAATGAAAAGTGTTTCCTCTAAAAGTTGTTCAAAATTTAAGCGCTTGGTTCAATGGGGCAAAATCAATCTCTGTTGCCACTTAAAATTTTAAAGTTGCTCCCCACGTAGAGTATTCGCGAGACGCCTCTGATTTCAGAAGCATTACCGTGTGATTCTTCACATACACTTTGGTATGAACATTTCTTGTTTCAAATATTTCTGTGTACTAGCGCGCATGGATGAATAATCGTTTGTAATTGGTTACTTTTGAAAGTGTTTATTTACAACGTTCGGACAGCAAAATTTTTCGTTTAATCAGTTCGTTGCAGTTTCCCAGCTAACCAAAGTTGAAATAAATTGATTGGCAGTTAGGAAATTGTTGGTTAGAAATTGGGCGACATGGACTACGTTGGACCAACTGTTTTTCAACGATACACAACGGAAAACCAACGTTGGCGGAAATATTCTGAGTGCCTAGCAAGAAGTTCACGAAAATCAGATGATCTTTTAAATATAAAATTTCAGGCTACCGTCATCTTGGATACTGAATACTGTTTATCTTGAAACCGAACTCAGCATCCTTTGAAACCCCTAAATATAAAAAAATCACGAAAACCATATAAACTTCTAAAATCTGGCATTTCTTGCTGCCGCCATCTTGGATTTCAGAGTTCAATAGTTTTAGCATCGGAAATCACTCAGCGATCTTCAAACACCCACATAAGAAATTTCACGAAAAACTGATGATATTTAACAATCATGACATCCCGCGCTGCCTCCATCTTGCATTTCAAAATTGTATATATTTGGCCTCAGAAATGAACTCAGGGACGCTTTAACCCCCCACATATTAAATTTGACAAAATTGTGATGATTTTTAACATTTATGATAAGTAGAAACGGTACGAGGTTCTCGCAAAACCCGACCGCGAGGTGCGGGTGATCCTTGGTGTAATACTCTGGCCACGTGTGTATTGAGGTGACGCAACAAGATGTCTGTACAAGATGGTGTGTTAATTTGACGAAAAAAAGAGATCAGTGCAGTAATACTCCGGCCACGTTGTTCGGATTTGCGGTGAGGGCGTCTGGAAATTGCCATTACGTGACGGGATCATTGACCTGCGTTGTTGCCAGATGTTGGATCCAACATTGACGAATGTTGACGTGGACTTCACCCAAGCGATGTTGTAGTGTGGAGCAAGTCAGAACATGAACCCTGACGTCACGAGGTCGTGCAAGATCGTGTTAAGCTAAATTTGATATACTACAACATGATCGCAGCGGTGACGTCATCGAATATGGGACGGTGGAAATTTTCATGCCGAAAGGTTCATTCCTCTCTGAGATAACCTAAGGATTGCGCAAGGTGTTCTTGAGTCGAGCGTTGTTGTACTATGATGCTACATGGAGGTCATTGACAGATATGCAAGTCACAACTAGATCATTGATGGGGGAGGGTGTAGAGGTTGACGTCAGCAAATCATTGATCGGGGAAAGTAGAAGATTGTGTTATTCTAAATTCCGAGGAGAGCTAAGGATTGCGCAAGCTATCCTCGAGCCAAGCGTTGTTGAAGTATGATGCTATGTGGATGAAGTTTATGTTTGAGGTCATTGACAAGGATGGAAGTCAGAATTAGATCATTCACATCATGGTCTTGTTAGAATGGAGGATTTGATCATGGCGCTCATTAAGAGGGGATCAAATCAGCAGTAGAATTTGATAAGAGCATTACTGTAAGTGCTAACTTAAGAAATGTGGAGGAGAATAGGAGGCTGAATAAGAATGGCCAGAATGAAAAAAATACCACTCAAGAGGGATTTACTTACCCATCACTCACTTACCTACCCACTTATTTACTTACATATCCACTCACATACTTTCCTATCCACTCACATACTTACCTACTCACTTACAAACTCAATGCAAAAAAACTACAAACTTACAGAAGTGCAAAACCTGTGTAATACTTTATCCAATATAAACTATATTATTACAGTTTATTTCTCTTATTGGTATTGGTTTATTTAGACACAGACATGATTAACTGGTTTTGATATTTTTAATGGTGGTATTTTTTTATTAGGTGCTTCTGGTACGTGGGGATAATTGTACTTTCTATGTTGTTATTTACATAATTTTGTGTACGTTCAATGATAATGTGTTACAATAGCAGACGTGGGGTAAGTAGTCGATAAAGTTCAGTTTAGGTCAGCAAGCTATTGAGCCACACTTTGTTATATGTATACTTTATACCAATCATTCCCTTACAAATAATTTAAATAGGCACTTCCATAAATACCTAGTGATGGACAGCAAGTAAAAATCAGTTTCGAAGAGCCGTATTTCACAATAGTTGGCGTGAATACGTAGTCAATTTGTTTTACACACAGATATGCCATCATGAGGAGGGATAGTGTTATCATTTCGTGTGAAGAATGTCACGTATTGTGCTACACACTTAATCGATAATGCCGAGAAAGCGATAAATAGTGTAATCCTATGTAATTATGATAATACGGGAAGCTTATCATATTTAAAACTCACTTCATGTGCTCCGCCCAATTCGATAGCACCGGATAAACTTTATGGAGCGATGCTTCCAGCAACTAATCAACTATACTTACAGATTATATAAGTTTGTTCCCTTGCAAATGATTATCACAGACACTTCCATAACCACCTAGCATCAACTATCAATCTAAAAAGAATTACGAAGGGCTTTGTCATTATTATTCCATTAAAAATACACAGTCGAGTTGATCATCACTTAATAAATGTAGCGTTGAGCGGAGTAATAGCTATGGCGATACTTCGTGTTATAAAAACACTTATTCTGCCACAAAAAACCTTGATAGTCGGACAATATGTCAAGCGAGTGAAGAGGGGTTAGCTAAAATCAGATTCGGTATTTTTTCATTGTATGGAATGTACATAATATTTAAACACACTCCTTGTGCTTGCTTTAGAGGTAATAGCTGTTGTATGGAAGGACGTAGTACATTATCTTAGTCATGAGAGATCTGTCTTTAACAATTTTGAATAATTTAGTACGCCTGCTAATCTGTAAACATGAAATTCTAAGTTCATTTAGCACTACGAATATATGTAATTTCGAACTCGTGCTAAAATGACTTTATGGGATTATTCGTCTTCATTGAAGGGCATCAGCAATGATTTGCTATGCTGAGACATGGCTTCATTGTATATGAATAATGAAGATTTATTATTACCTTACAGGTTCCCATGTTCAAATTCTGTGAGGGACATAAGTGTCGCAAAATCTAGGATAAATAAAACTTTGGAATGTTTCTACCGTAAAATGGTAACACGTTCAATTCAGAATTTATTGAGAAATGAACAATGCGTGTTTCTATTCAACGTTCAAACTCTTTTGAAAATTAAAAATATGTACAACTTTTATATTGTTGATAATATTTTAAACTTCTGAAAGTACAAAGTGTACCAAAAACGAGGTAATGGAAGAAATAAAAAGTAAAAAGATATTGAGATTGAACAATGTGTGTTTCTGTTCAACGCTCAA
>JAGDQP010012847.1:13961-49285 GCA_022664845.1 Lepisma saccharinum
AAACTGTTTGTAATATTTTTAACTTCCGAATCTACAAAGTGTACAAAGCGAGGTATGGAAGAAATGTGAAAGTAAGAAGTTATTGAGAATTATTGTACATTGCGTGTTTCTGCTCAACGAATAAACTCTTTTGACAATTAAATATATAAAAAACGTAAACTGTTGGTAACATTTTAAACTTCTGAAACTATAAAGTGTACAAAAACGAATGAATGGAAGAAAGAAAGTAAAAATTAATTGAGAAAATGAACAATGCATATTTCTATTGAACGCAAAAACTTTTTCCAAATTTAAAACAAATAAAATCTTGGTTTAAAGTTCTGAAACTATAAAATGTACAAAAATTGAGGTAACGGAAGAAATAAAAAGCTATTGTGTATTGAAGAAGGCATGTTTCTATTCAATGTAGAAACTGTTGAAAATCAAAACATCAAAGATTGTGACATATTGAAAATGTTGTATGCAAATTTGTTAGCTATATCAGTATTGGGTTCTCATACTTCAAGCATGAAGTTGACGTTTGAATATTATTTATTCATAAAATCTATTAAAATTCCTCTTATCACTTCAAAATGTTCTTAAAAGATGAAAAGAAACACTAACTTGCGTTCACACTAGCGAACTTAACTTTTGTTGTATTTCTTAATATCATTTTCTGTAAGAAACAGCTAGATGTTTCCGTACAGTAAAGAACCTTCTTCTTACACGAAAGAGAATTAAATTATAAAAAAATGAACACAAATAAATTGATTGTACCCTCACATTTTAGAAATTAGTTCTGCCATCATTCATTTATACTTTAAAACTGATACACCCTCTACGATACTATATATTGCGCTAAAGAAAAAAAGAAGTTAAGGAACCTAGTCTAAGGTATCATTTTCTTGAAAACGTGCGTTGTGCTTTTCAAAATTTGTTACACTCTTTATTTTATCTTCACTACGAAACCAATCTTCTCAAAATTATTTCCCAATAACGAAACAAATTAAATGCTCTATGATTCTGTAGATTGCCACTCATAATCGTGTTTAATGATTCTATTCATATAAAAAGCAAATATAGTAAAGCTAAATGAAGCCTGGAAAAAGAGATCGCCAGATGGCGCGCTTGTTTACCTGCCAGATAGGTAAGCAATTGAAAAGATTAGAGGAATCTTTTAATTATTATTTTTTATCAGAGACATGTTTAAAAGATCTTTTCTATAACAAATATCAGCTACAGCATCTATTTACTATACTTTTGTATTATATAAGAGAAAGGCTGAAAATTCACTGATTGGAATGGCCACCAGGAGTTGTCAACCTGGTAAAAAACGAATATTGGTCTCGCCGACCAAACAAAACAAGCAGGTACTTTTTGAAATGTGTAGTGCTCTTATCAGAGCTGTTACCATAAACTAATTCAATTTTAAGACCCTCTTAATTTTTATTATTTCACTCTGAGCTTCTAAGTAAGTGGGTAGGTAAGTATGTGAGTGGGTAGGAAATTAACTAAGCGGATAGCTTAAGTAAGTAAGTGGGTAGGTTAGTGAGTTAGTTGGTAATTAAATTCCCCTGGAATTGTATTTTTGTAATTCTGCCTATTCTTATTCAACCATCGTATTCTCCTCCACTGATATATTTCATCAATTGTTAAGTTAACACTTACTGTAATGCTCTTATCAAATTCTACTGCTGACTTGAACCTCTCTTAATGAGCGCCTGACATCAATGATCAAATCCTCCCTTCTACCAAGACCATGGCGGGAATGATCTAGTACTGACTTCCATCCTTGTCAATGACCTCAAACATAAACTTCATCCTCATAGCATCATACTTCAACAACGCTTGGCTCGAGGATACCTTGCGCAATCCTTATCTCTCCTCGGAATTTAGAATAACACAATCTTCTACTTTCCCCGATCAATGATTGGCTGGCGTCAACTTCTATCCACCCTGTAGCAACAATGATCTAGTTGTGACTTGCATATCTGTCAATGACCTCCATGTAGCATCATAGTGCAACAACGCTTGAATCAAGAACACCTTGCGCAATCCTTAGGTCATCTCAGAGAGGAATGAACCTTTCAACATGAAAATTTCCACCCTCCCATTTTCGATGATGCCACCGCTCCGACCATGTTGTAATATACGAGGGTTGGGGCAAAAGTCATTGCAATTATTTTTTTTCTTGCAGATATGTGAACTGCTAATTCTCGCGTGGAAGCCGTGCAGGCATAGTGTGTATTCACAACAACAGATGGTTCTGTGATTGCTGGTAGTAGCACAGAGAACGCTGTGAAATCAGTTGTGTGGAGAACGTCGTGCGATATGGAAGCTACCCGTGTTGAGCAGCGCGCATACATCAAAATAGCCATTCTACGAGGGAGAAATGCGAGAACATGTCATAGTGAATTGGTGGAAGCCATTGGGAATAATGCTCTTCCATACCATACAGTAGCATGGTGGGTAGGAATTTTTCAGCAAGGACGTGTGGCAACCGGTGATCAGCAACGCTCGGAACGACCTGTCAGTGTGCGGACCGACATGGCACGTGCCGTCATCGAGCAGCTCCTGGAGGAAAACAAGATGGACGTTACTGGAGTTATAGAGGGCAGTGGCATCGAGAAACGCACCATCCATAGGATATTGCTAACAGAGCTGCATCTGCGGCAAATCGCATCGCGATGGGTACCGCATGCACTGACGGAAGTTCAACGGTGGATGCGATATGCAACATGCTCTGACCACCTAGCACGCTGGCAACAGGACGGCGACCACTTCCTGTCGCGCATAATCGCCATCCATGAATTTTGTGCCAGGGCATACGAACCAGTCCGAGGACTGGCGACATGCCGGGTCACCAAGGCATCAGAAGTTCAGTCAGAGTCCTACTCCCGTGAAATTGATGGTGATCGTCACGTATGACGTCAGAAGTGTCATTGTGTGCCACTTCGTTCCACATTGCAGAACACTGACAGCAGAGTACTACAGTGACTTCCTGGTGCGACTAGTACGACATGCCATTCTGGCGAAACGTCCAGATCTTGTGTACAGTGCAATCATATTCCACGACAGCGTAAGACCACATAAAGCATAGTGGGTACGGCGGCAACTGTGACGCTACGGGATGGGTAGAACTGGAGCACCAGCCGTGCTCTCCTGATCTTTCGCTCTGTGACTTTCATCTCTTACGAAAGGTGAAGGAACCACTACGTGGTAGGCTGCTTGCGGCATGTGAGGACATTCCCAATGCTGTGCGACAACAGATGACCCAATTCACACATGGTGCGGAAAATGTTGACTCAGGTGATATTCCGTGCCTCCCACATCGTTGGCAGCGTGTGGTGAACGTTGCAGGAGACTACTTTGAGAACCTTTAGACCCAGTTATGTCATGTTCAGTGTAGAACAGGTATGTGTGCTGTGCTGTGCTGTAATGTAGGAGGTGTGCTGTGCTATAAACTTTTGCACCATGAAACTAGTATTGTCATGTATACTACCGTAATAAATATGTGAGGCACAAAGTTCGCGTATTCTTTAATGTCCATACATGTAGTTCCCAGCTCGTCCTTTGATATGTATATGTCGCATTTTCCAACCGGGCTGGTATCTACAAGAAAAAAATAGTTGCAATGACTTTTGCCCTAACCCTCGTATCAAATTTAGCTCAATACATGATCTTGCACCTCGTGCCATCAGGGTTTATGTTCTGACTTGCTCCATACTACAACATTGTTTGGGTGAAATCGCTTGGGCAACATTCATAAATGTGGCAATGTTGCATCCAACATCAGGTCAATAATCCCGTCACGTGATGGCAATTTCCAGACGCCCTCACCGCACATCCGAACAACGTGGCCGAAGAATTACTGCACTAATTTCTTTTTTCCGCCAAATTTAACACACCATCTTGTACAAACATCTTCTTACGTTTCCTCAATATACACGTCATCCTTCATTAAACAACGTGGCCGGAGTATTACTCCAAGGATCATTACTGCAAGAATCACCCCACCCTCGGGATCATTACTCTCGCGATCGGGTTTTTGCGAGAATCGCGTACCCTTTCTACTATGATATAACGCTTTTTTGACATCTTGTATTTCAAAGTTCAACAATTTTAGATTCGGAAATGAACTCAGCGCCGCTTCAAACTTCCTCGAAAATCTAATGGTATTTTAAGAAATATAACATTTCGCGCCAATGTCTTCATGGATTTCAAAATTGTATATATTTGGTCTCGGAAATGAACTAAGGACACCTTCAAACCCCACATATGAAATTTTACGAAAATCTGATGGTATTTAACAGTTATGACATTTCGCGTGGCCGTCATCTTGGATTTCAAAGTTCAACCATTTTGCTAAGAAAGTGAACTCAGCACTCCTTTAAACCATCACATATGAAATTTCACGAAAATCTGATGATTTTTAACAATTATGACATTTGGTGCTGACACCATCTTGAATTTCAAAGTTCAATAATTTTATCTTCGTTATTAAACTCACCACCCTATGAAACTCCCGCATGTAAAATTTCACGAATTTCTGATAATTTTAACAATTATAACATTTCGCGCCTGCGCCATCTTGGATTTCAAAATTGTATATTTCTGGTCTGGTTAATGAACTAAGGGCTTCTTCAAACTCCCAGATATAAAATTTTATGAAAATCTGATGATATTTAACAGTTATGACATGTCAATATTTTTATCTTCGGAATTGAATTCAGCACCCTTTGATTATTATTATCAGATTATTTATTACAATTATGAAGTTCCGCGCTGCCGTCGTCTTGGATAGCAAATGTCAACAATTTTAGGCTCGGAATCGTAGTCAGCGTCCTTTGGACCTCCCAGGAATGTTGGTGTTAAAGTACCTATGGAATCACGATAATAGTTATTTTCGGTACTTAATTAGTTATATGTTGTTTCAAAGCTTTAAAGTTGAAATTATACTATGAACACAATAATAGCATCACAGTTTACAGCATTGTGTATTGTGACATTTACCCAGACAAACGGAAGGGAAGGGGAAATTCCAGGAATTTCGAGCGTTCGAAAAAATGTCGAGCGCTCGAATCGAATCCAGGATTTCAAGCAAAAATGTTCGAACAAATCTATCCGAGCAGATTTGTTCGATCACATTCTGCTCGCTCGAAAAAGATATTTTTGTGTTTCGAGCGCTCGAAATCCACTCCTTGCACACCTCTCACTTATACCCCAAATAGATACAAATAATTGTCTGTAGTCTTATGTTCAAAGAGAGATAGCGATAGAAAGGGATTTTTTTGGAGAGAGAGAAATACTAAAAGAAAGAGAAGAAGAGAGAAGACACTACAAGATAAACATCAAGAGATAGCAGGATGCAGAGGAGAGAATAAGAAAACAAGATAGAAAAGAAAATTTCAATTGACTTCTTATTATGTCATTCATTACACACAAACACGTTTTCTCTCTTCCTCTATATTTCAGTTTTCTCTAGCTCTTCTTCCGATTTTTTTTGTCTCTCTCTCTCCTTTTGAAAATAGTTCTACGCAATTGATTTGAATTAGAATTTAGTCATGGCGTTTAGGTATCTATAATTTAGACCCGAATAAATTATAGGAAAGGTTGCGAGAAGGAATTGTGCAGGGCCTAAGTTTAAGATACATTTGCCTGGTGTGTCTGAGGAAAAGCCCTAGAATATCCTTATGGAACCGAGAACCTCTTGAATGCCAAACCAACGTTTTACCAAGTGAGCTACGGCTGGTCAGCGACTAGACAATTGATGATTTTGCATTTATTTCGAATATCTCATGACGGGTATCTATACAGATATATTTCTTTGATTTCTGTAAGTTTTTTATACTTTACAAAAAATATATTAATACCTGTTTTTTTCTCGCATAATTTACCTCGGCGATGCTAAGCGGGAGTTTAGTAGAACACTTCGTCCAATTTCTTGTACACGACTGGGTTTGAAGGAAAAGTTGGATGTCCTAGAATAATACTAGCGTGCGCGGGAAAAACAGTAGAAGTCACAAAACACAGTTTTTCAGGAGACGAGTTTCTTCTTCGTTACCAGGCATAATATACCACTTATTCTAAAAGTTCAAAGAAGCGATTATTCAATTCACGTTTAGAACTGACTGATACTAAGATAAGCGAAGGCGAGGCATCACATACAGATCTCAAATTTTAACTTATCTTATTTTGGCTAATTTCTGACTTATACGGTTTTTCCCGCGCTTGTTAGAATAGTATATGTTCCAGCTTTTATTCTAACCAAGCTGGGTTGTTTCAAGAGTTGGTGGAGCAATGTATTTGTAATATACAACCTCTTCTTAATAGGAAACTATGTGCGAAATTCTACAATAAATTTCATTTAAGATAATTGTTAAAATCATATTGTATAACTCTACTTGTAAGAATTTGAATGACAAATTTATAAATTGTCATTAAGCTGAAATGCTTCACTCATTGTCACACAACACTCATTCACTTTTACAAACGCTCCTCACACGTGTCAAAATGTTCTACTTTCATTTGCTTTCTTTTTCTCTTGAAATAAAAATAGTGGTTTACGCACTAAGATTTCTTTTTATCTAGAGAGATAATGTTGATCTTCCTTTAATGAAGTACCCTGTAGTTTCAATTACAACACAAAGATAACAATGATGGGCGTTATTGTGCTTTTCAGGAAGATATCTTTGGCCGTTAACAATAAATTTATTTCTACCTTGTAATTATCATACTCTCTCATCTAAAAGATAAAGTATTGTTACTAACTGAGTGTTAAAACAGGAAAGAAAAACAGCACAAGAATTGAAATTGAAATAAATGACATATTTAGAGCGGGTTTTGTTTCATTTTGTTTATTCTTCACATTGTTTAAATTTATCTTTATGAAGAAACTTATTATGTCATTTATTTGTTTTTAAATGTCAAAATAGTGAATAGTGGTCACATACAGAATGTCTAGAAATGATTTCACCGCAAAGAAAAATAGTTATTTGCTGTATTGAAGATTATTCATAAGTTAATAAGGAAAATGTCATGGGAACTTTATTAAGATTTATGACGTACTCGCAGGCACACATGGTGATACACCCTACTTAAGCTTATATATATAGATTTTGATTGATTTCTTTTATAATAATATTTGAATTTGGACTTACAAAATTCCTTTTTCTTTCATCATTTATAAAAGTATTCTTATGATTCATTTTATTTTTTTAATCTATGTTTTTTTTTTTTCATATATAAAATTTTGTTGGAAATAATCGCATAACATCTACAATTCTTCTGCAATCGAAGACGCTGGTGGATTTGCAATTCTGAGTTTCCTCAGTGGACCTGTAACGAGAGGAAAAACCGCAGAGATTGGAAATCTTCAGTATGTGTTAAGTAACAGGCTAGTTTTCTCATGTTTCTTTTCAATTAGTTGCTTATGGTCAAGCTTCATGCATTGTCGTGGGCAGCTTTTTAAGTGTGGCTTTGGTCTGTGGTGTGAAACAGCAAAATGATGACAATTTCACCACGACTTACAATTTTTTAAAAAAAAATTTAAAAAATGCAGTGCTATTTTGTTTGTGGTATTTTTTTTTCAGATATTGGAAGAACAGTTGGATGATTTATTACTTGTGAAACTGATTGACCAATACCACGGTTAGAAGATGAAACACTCAAATTCCTAGATAATATTTCTTTCAATGAATTTTATTGTCCATCAAAACGTTATATTTGGTTAACATGCTTGTGCAAGAACTACTAGTAACCAGCCTGATGCGATTGAGCTGTCCAGCAACCAAATGATTAACCAGGCACCTCTTCATCACATAAATTTCCTTTCTTCTTATGACTGATTACCTTTTTCCAAATCACGATATGGATGCCAAATAACGCCCATTTTTTTTTTTTAGTACAAGGCATAAACAAGGATGTGTTATCATAGCAGAATCAGTTTTCAGTTTTTCCGTAAGTTTTGTTATTCGACCGATGACGTTATTGGCTAAGATTTTCCCCGGTACTGTGGGCTAATGCGGAAACTCGGCAAAATGGAGATATGTAAATTATTACGTATTGCTGAAATCTGATAGTGGGGGTTGCCGTAATTATGATATTTGTGAAAGCAGCGATCACAGCTCATTTCAAATGCATGGAGAGGGGTGATGTGTTGTTGCGAAGTAGGCAATGTAATTTCATGTATTCGTATAAACTTGTACTAATGGGACCAAAAGATAGTCATGGTCTATTCCCGTCACGAGTCTGAGTGATAGCGTCCATCGGTGAGCGCTCTTCGTGGGACAGGAAAGGAAAAGAGGGTGGGTAGATCCTTTATCTAGGTACCATAGAACTTTGGAAAATCCGGGAAAACCTCAGACAACAGGAATAAAACATTTATGTTTCTCCAGTGCCGGAGTGAAGTCACCGACAATAACTGGTCCACATTGACAGGCTGTGACTAGCTTCACTTTGCTCCATATCTCCCACGTCAGTAACGGTCTTTAACGTGTGCACGATTATTCAAATTTTGATGGAAGGAATCACATTTTTAGTGTCACACTCTTCCAACTTGTCCTCGTAAACTGTCCGAATATGCCGACCGCAGTGGTCGTGGTCTAACGCGTTAGGTCAACGACCATTAAGTTCTGAGTTCCAGTTTTGGTTGGGGACAGGGTTTGTTTTGTTGATTTTATGAACTTTACAGCTAACGGATAAAGTCATTAGTTATTAAAAGCTCTATAACACAAAATGTACTAAAGTCCTTTTTTTTTTCAAAATATTGATATTAAAAAAAAAAACCTTTCGGTAGGCCTACAGGCTGAGGTAGATCTCGAAGTTTTTTTTTATTTTCAAAAATTCAAATCTAGCCTTATATGAGAGCTATCGAGAAATTATTTATAGATTTGTTGATTATTCATCAAGAGCTGTTGAACGATACCCCACGAGACGTAGATTCGCCCCCCAACTTCAGTGGTTTTGAGAGGATGCGCCTCCTTTATCTTTACCAAAATCTCCCAGCAGCACTACACCACCATCTGCACCCTCCCAGGGGGACCTGCGCCCCAAAAGGGGAGGTTTGCCCCATTTATTGTAATCTACTCTGGGTCATACATATTCAAAGAAAATTTCGTTTCTCTACCTTCAATGATTTGGAAATCGGGTTTTTGGGGCGGCCATTTTGGATCCAAGTTGACGACTTTTTGAAAGTTTTCTTATATTGTCGTGACCTACTTGTGATGGTACATATTCAAGTAAAATTTCATTTATCCAGATCAAACGGTGTGCAAAATGGGAATTTGGGCAGTCATTTTGGATCCAAGATGGCGACTTTTCCCAAATGTTGTAATATTTCCCTAAACTACTCGTCATAATGCACCTTTATACCAAAATTCGTATCTGTAGCTCAAACGGTGTGGAAAATCGATTTTTAGGTCCGCCATTTTGGATCCAAGATGGCGTCTTTGGATACATCATGTAATATTTTAGTAACATACTAGTGATAATGAACCGTGTTACCAAATTTGATATTTCTAGCTGCAGCCGTTTAAGCTGTGTATTCTATGCAACAATGGGTTCGGCGGCCATTTTGGATCCAAGATGGCGACTTTTTCAACATTTCGTAATATTTTCTTGAGCTACTAGTGACAATACACCTTTATGCCAAATTTCGTATATCTAGCTCAAACGATATGGAAAATACATTTCTTGCTTCCGCCATTTTGGATTCAAGATGGCGACCGATTTTGCTGATTAACGAACTTAACCGAGCTATTAAGCCTAGAAACAACATATAAAAATTTGGTTCAAATATCTTCAAAATGATGGAGCTGCTTGAAATAGAAGTTTAAGTGAACGGGAGGTGTACACACAATGCGCACAACGTGAATACACTCCCTCCCCATCAAACATAAAAAAAAATAATCCTAGACAGTGCGCAAGCATGATAAAGTGACTGCTACACAGAAAATACGTATATAAATATGGGGCATATGCAATGGAGGTTGATACACTTTATTCTTCAATGAGACAACAGATGTAGGCGGAAACATTCACAAATTGAAGTAAGCTGGTGTGAATGGAAGGCCAGGGCTCCACGTATCGCCCAACACTGTGAAATATACAGAACAGGATGTTAAATCATGATTTTAATTTAACTTTGAATTGGAAGAAACAAGTTGCCATCTGTTTTCCAGAACTTAAACTTTTCTCTCCCCCTTTTCATAAACTTGAACCAACCACGTTATCTATGCTCTTGCACTTGGACATTTCAAGCAGTTCCACTAAAAAGTGGTCCCAAAATTTGAATCACAGAAGTTTTCTCGCAAAAGAAGCGAAACTACTATTTATTTCATACTTTTGACATTTCGAACCCCCTTCCACTCCAAATATTTGAAATCTGAGTTTTTACTTAGATAATCCTTGTGATGTTGCTTCACTTAAAACTGAACGTAATGAGGCTTATTTTAACACTCTAGCACACATTTATCCTGATTAACACGAAAATTTGTATTTTCACATTTCTCTGCGCCCCCCGTCGCTGAACTGAGATGGTCACTATCAATTTTCTGAATGTACACTACCATCTGAATAAAATGGCACCACTCTCTATATTTCTTCACGGAACTACACACGGTACATCTCATTACATGTTTATAATATGATATATGGGGCATGGAACAGAATAATAGATTATCAATTATATTAATCATCTAACATCATCAAGCATCTCATGCAATACTCCTATTTCTGGCCTTTACATCAGTCATAATGATTTTGTACTGTATAAAAATGGCACATCGAAACACATCATATGTAGTGCTAAAAGTTT
The DNA here is from genome assembly GCA_022664845.1 of Lepisma saccharinum. NCBI lineage: Eukaryota > Metazoa > Arthropoda > Insecta > Zygentoma > Lepismatidae > Lepisma > Lepisma saccharinum. Next base: position 24,757 of record JAGDQP010012847.1, read on the forward strand.
GATTGTATCAGGCAATAATCCTCTAGTTTATAGCTTCCTTTAATCGATGTGTCCTTTTCTTTTCAGACATTTCTTACTTGAAATAGTGCGAATTAAGATATGTTATTAAGGAGCACTCAGAAAGAAAAGGATGCAAGCGACATTGAAAAATAAAGAAAAATTCGAGTTGAGCTATGATAGATAATAAGAATTTATGTGCACACAAAATATTATAAATATATGTCACACAATGTTCATATTTTGTGTCAAGTATATTTCTTATCATCTATGTAATATGGACTCGATTTTTTTCTTCATTTTTCAATGTCACTTAGATCCTAAACATCAAATACTGTTCTGTGGTTGGTTCCGAATTACAATATTGTGTCCAAATATCATTTTTAAATTATTAAATCATTTTTTTAAAATAACTTACATTCCACTTGTCCTGACGCTTGGTCTAGAAGCGTGATCAGAGTTCCTCCTGTTCGATCATCGACCTGTGGACAGTAGATCTGATTTCTTCGTCAGGTTGTTTATGTATTTATAAAAATACTTTTTCAATTAACTCCGAAAAAAAAAGAAACATAAAAATATAACAATGTTTCAGTTACTTAATGCCTCTAACTTGGGTATGAAAATTGCTGTAGGAGTACTCGATAAAATCATCTATCATACTGCTGGAAATCACTGTTAAAACATTAGCTCTTCACAGTGTTCCAACCTAATCCCTGTTTTCAATTTATTAATTCGAAAATTGTGCTTTGGACTAAAAAAAATGGAAAATATTAATTTCGTCATAGAATTTGATCATCATGTTTGTGGAAGAAGAGAAGCACTTTCCCTGCTAGACTCATGTAGCCGTGAAGCGGGAAGAAGTGACGTCACCATGAAAGATTATTGCAGTCGAGAAAGAAGGAAAAGTATGTATATATAAAAGAAACAGACAAACGTAAGAGGGCTCCCTAAACAATATGAAATCATACTCTCGTAATCATTTATGTATTGTTACTTCACGAATATTATTCCGTAGGAAAAGGAAATACTTTTCAATTTTTTTTGGAATTCATTTCATAATCATATTAGTATTGCTGTTAAGCAACCAATCTGTACACAGTATCTACACTAAAGTAATTGGACACCTATCTTGATCCTTTTCGAGAAGGTTCATCCTACCCACTCTATGAAATAAACTTGGCACTGGTTGCCGTATTCGATCTGCACAAAGTCGGTAAATTATGCTACTACAGGGTTTGCTTCAAGCTGGATTTTTACTCACGGTTATTTTGTTGCCAGATTTAAGTCGGGACGATGAGCAAGCCAATCCATTAGACGAACATTGTTTTTATTGTATCAAAAAGGAGTGTTTCAGCATTATATTATTGGATTGACATGAGATTATACCGTAAAACTTCCAAAGCGTTGAGACCATTCTATTAACTAAAATGTTACTATATCTTTTTCCTGGCACATACGTAAAAAATCTTGTACACAGGCAGATTATCATATTGAACAATGAAACTAAAGATTCATAGAAATATTGTATATTTTGACAAAAAGATACTGCTTAGTGTCTGTCATGGGCTAAGAAAAATCAGGGTCTGTCCCTGAAATAATGGTGCCAACTTGGAGAGGTGATTTATATCAAACCAAGTAAAAAGTTCCTTTGGAGAAATTCCGAAATCTGATTAGTTTCGGCGCTCAAAGTTATGGCGGCTTGACGTCATATCTCGACAAATAATGGTGTAAGAGGTGTTGGCTTAGCAAATCAATTCATACTCAAAATAGTAGCCAATACTTCTATTTAAGTTGTTTATGATTGGCGAATACAACTCAGAGGAGATTTCTATGCTTGCCCTATTAATCAATTTCATTTAATTCTTTGACTATGAAATTCTTAGGTTGCCAAACCTTTCTTTGCGGCATTCCCTCAATGAGAGACATTGCTTAAATAGATGTATCGAATACTACTTTGAGTGTAATTTGCTAGACCGACACCGCTTACGTCATTATGTGTCGAACTATGACGTCATTTTGTGACGATGCAGTCGTGATTTTGATCGCCTGTATTTCCGAAATATGCATAATTTTTGAATTTTTTTTCAAAGGAACTTCTTCCTTGTTTTCATATAGTTAATCACCTCCCGAAGTTTGCACCATTCTTTCGGGGACATCCTGTATAAGATGTAGATCTAGATATTTTGTGATTTCATGTTCGCGAAACAAACTTCACAAATTAGAATTTAACATGATTCAAATGTTGCTGTTTCGTCCTTCTATTCTGTACTAAAACAAACCGTTACTGAAAGAAAAGCATTCTTAAGTCGTTTGGTAACTATTGCGTTGCAATAACAAAGCATTATAAAATTTTCAAGATGTCTGGGATACGTTCAATTCATACAAGAAGTGTAGAAATGAAGGGAGAGTGGGCAAATGATCACTAGCTGGGTCTATCGAAAGTTTATTAACTTTATTACTAGTCTTTTACTTAAAATTAAATAAATATACACACTCGATGGATAATACTTACGGTACAGTAAGTATGATAAAATGATCATTAATACAGGATATGGAAAGTCGATTTTTTTTTTACTAATCTCGGTCGAGACTCAGTTGATTCTTCAAAACCTGTTGTGAGATGAATATCCAATCAATATCCTTAAAATTGCTACCTACCTGCCCAATAACGTAAACTCATATAATATTTTCAAATGTTTATTTGAGTAGTAATGTAAATAGGTCCCAAGAAATTTCAACTTTGGTTCGATCGATGTACTCGTTCGCTAATCCTGACGATGCCCGTGAAAGTAGAATCTACATTTTGTTATTTTTATGTTTGGCAACACAACAGTAATTATCAATCACTATTTTAAGGCTTTCAACTACGTTCCTCTTTCGGAGAAAACACCAATGTTAGTATTTTTTTTCTAAACTAACTAACTCTATGGCTTATGTAACTCGCAAGTTCAACGCCGCAGTAACAAACGTTCGCCATTGGATTATATCCTGGGCAATATCAAGCTAGTTTTTATCACGAACACCTACTTCTCGAAGATCTCTTCTAATATTGTCCTCCCAACGACGTATCGGTCTTCCCAATAGTCTTCTTCCTTCCGGCCTTCTAACCAGGATAGAATATAACTTTAGTTTTTCCCCCATCCGAGCTACATGTCCTGCCCACCATAGTCGTCGCGATTTCATTATTTTTACAACATCTGGTGAATCGTACAGTCAGTGGAGTTCTTCATTATGCTGTCTCCTCCACTCTCCAGTCATCTCGTCCCGTTTCGGCCCGTATATCTTTCTCAAAACCTTATTTTCAAACACACGTAACTTATGTTCATGTGCTAGGGTCGTATTCCTTGATATTTATCGCGATGTTAGAAGTTTCTGGACTAAATAGAAACATGCATTCCCCGATACTAAGCGACTTTTTATTTCTTCCGTGACCTCATTTTTGCTTGTTACGTATGCTCCCAAGTATTTAAATTTGTTTACTTTCTCTATGACCTCATCCCTAATTCTTATGTTTTTATTTCCTTCATTCCCTGTGTTTTGGCTTGTTATCATGTATTTTGTTTTATCTATGGATCTATCTCATTGCACGCTTCTACTAAGACATCGGTGTTGCTTTGTAGTGCATCTATATCGTCCCCTATTAAATCTACATCATCAGCGTATACAAACAGTTGATTCAAACCATTCAATGATAGTCCCTTTTTGTCCCCTTTAATTTTAAAAATCGTATATTCTAACGCAAAGTTAAACAGTATTGGTGACAAGGCATCGTCTTGTTTCAATCCGTTGCGAATCTTAAAACTATCTGACATATTAATACCTATCCGTACTCTGTTTATGGGGTCGTTGAGACACATCTTCACTAGTTGAACCAATTTTCTCGGAATTCCAAATCGTATTAGGATACTGTATACCTTTTCCCTTTTGATAGAATCATATGCTTTCTTAAAATCAATGAATAGCTGATGAATCGTCCCATTGTATTTCCATTTCTTCTCCAAAATTTGTCTCAAAGCAAAAATCTGGTCCAACGTGGATCTATTTCTTCTAAATCCACATTGGTGATCTCCAATTATTTCATCTACATATACACTGAGGGTGTTAACAGAATATTACTTAATACCTTGTAACAGGTTGGAAGTAACGAGATTCCGCGGTAATTATTACAGTCCGATTTATCGCCTTTTTTTGTAAATCGGAACTATTATTGAGATATTCCATTCATTTGGGAGCTCCTCCTTTCTCCATATAACACTTATCAATGTATGTAGTTCCTTGATTAGTGCCGTTTCTCCTGCTTTAATAAATTCGGCTGGAATATTGTCTATTCCTGGTGATTTGAAATTTTTCAATTTCTTTACCCACATTTCGATCTCGATCTCGCTAGGTTCGGGAATCCACGGTTCTGCGGTATGGATTTCAAATTCCTAGTTTTTTTTTTCAGTTTCATTAATTATATATTAGTTTGGGTGTTTTCGTCAGGCAACTCACAAAATACGGAAGGATGTAATGTTTATTTATATAATCGCGAATAGTATATAGTTGAGTGTAGCATTTAGGACGGTAGGGCCTTTAGAACCAGACAGAATCTCAATATTTTCAAATATTCATCGAGCAGAGATTCTGCCACCCCCCAAAATCTCGATCACACCCTTCAAATTTAAAACAAAAATATGGTTAAAAACATGTATACACTCTGTAAATCTCTACTTGCCCCTCCCTCCTTCAGTTTTGCTTTACACCACACAAAGCTGAAAATCCTGGCAGAATCACTGACATCGAATTTCTTATTTCTACTTCACCATTTATACTATAGTTGTAATATATATAAAAAAAATCGTCCTTTTGCAGAAAAAAAATAGTTCTATATGAACCAAAATCATTTTGTTTTTACTTTTGTCTTCCTAGTATAGGAGTAGGATAATGTATTTCATTAAACTTTTACTACGTATATTGGCATAAATGTAATATACACTCCAAGAAAGAGACGAAATAAAATATGGCTGGAATGTGATACAAGAAACTATAAACAGTATTAGGAAGAGAAAAACCGGCCTCATTCTTTCTTTCTCGTAAAAAAAACAACAAAGAAGCATGTAGTTAAAAACCTTGAACAACACACACCGCGTAAAATGAAAAAGCTATGGTAACTGTTTCGCTACGTCCCCCTCTCCTTGCTACCACTGCAACACACTTAAATTAGACATATACATATGAGTCTCCATACTCCACGCATATACGTATATAAGGTCTTTACTCACACATATACAGAATTTTATAACATGTGTGTGAGCATGAATATTTTATTTTTTTATATTTTTCTTTTAAAGAAAGAAGATAGTGCGTGTCACAGTCTTTCAGGTTTACAGTCGTAAACACAAGTTCATTAGAGAAGTTAATGCAAAACTGGGTTAAATATGTGTACGTATATGTATCTTAACGAGTGGAGCCTTTCGTATTGTTTCCAGGAAGACAATTGAACAGAAACAAAAAAAAAAAAAGACCATTTCTTTTCTTCTTTAAAAAAGGATTTCTCTTTCTTTTCATGTTTTACATTTGTTATTCTTCGTCTTTTTAATTCTTTTCTTGGAGAGGTTTTTTTTTGTATTAAACAACAGTAAAATAGAGATGTATACAAGGTCACACAATAATTTATTGCTTAATTTAATTTATACCTATATTAAATTTATAAGCACTCCTTAATGTTGAAGTATTGTTTTGATTTTTTGCTTTACCATTCTTTGTTTCATTTCTTTTTTTTTTATATACTCTGCTATCTTTGTTTTTATTTAGAACTTTGTTTCAGTTTCTTGAATGAACACACACTCACGCGCATAGAGACATTGACCTATTCATGTGCAGTCGTATTCTAAAATAATTGCTTTACACGCTAACGAAGAAGAGACAAGTCAAATTGCACAGTTGTGAGATAATTCTAGATTGGAACAAAGAAGTCTGTCTATAACGAACTTTAAAATTTTGATGAGAAACGGGTATCTTGTTTAAAATACAGTATTGGGGAGGTATTAAAATAGCGAGTATCAAAAGTGAAAAATGACTTAAGGCGACCATAAAGGACGCAGGAGATATTATAATTACACAAAGAAAGAAGAATCTTTCCTGTAGACTGAGAAGAACTGAGAAAAAAGCTTGATTAGATATTTTGTATGGATTTTATGGAATATTTAAGTTGGAAGTGTTATTGAAGGAGAAAACGAGAATGAGAATGGTAGCGAAAACGAAGAGAAGATAGGTTAAACACATCCTAAGAAGGATGATACAGTTGATACAGCGGCTGTGACTTTGCATGCGGAAGGTCACACTTAACGGCTGTCCGTCCTGCCAGAGTTTTGTTTCTCAGTCACATCTGTCTGATGGTGGGATCGTATCTTCAACAAGGCCCTGCCTGACTTCCTCCTTACATCATTTCTCCCCTTTGATGCCGCTTTAAAATGAGGCTTAGTCCTGCAAGATGACATGTTATTAGAGCAATAAGTCAATTGAATCAAAGGAAATAATTGTAGAGATTAATTACAGACGGATAAGGAAAAAGATTGGGATACCAGAACGAGGAAGGGCTGGACAAAGAAACTTGAATCTGGCGGCTCCCAAACCACCGTAAGTGCAGAATCACCTAAGAAGAATTTAAAAAAAATATGTGGCATGGAGCGTAAACATTTTCAGTCAAGAACGAGTGACGGTAGAAAACTAGAAATGATGAAAAATGAAAAGCAATCGTTCATTCAAGCACGTCAGATTAATAAAATATGGTAAGTTAAAGATTCACCCTGTATGCGACACGACTAGCTAATGAAACCATCTTCCTGTGATAATAATATAAATGGCAGCATGGCTTACATCCATACATGACGTTTCTATGACGAAATTTTTATGTATATCTTCATACGTATCCCGTCCTTTTCCTCCTTCAACGAAAGCGTGTGCGTGTATGGATTAAGTACTTTGTAAGCATTCAGCAATGCATGGTGACAGAGGCATTGTAATGTCAAAGCAATAATAACAGCAAGAACAGTAATAATTATTCCGGCCCTTATCTGTCAACTTCTTTTTCTATATGACCTAAATTACTCCGTTGTGTCTTTGCAAGAAGAGCAAGTCTCTTTTTTCTTCTTTAAAAAGGAGAAGACTAATTTTCGTAATCCGCTCCCCTTGCTTGTCTCTCTGCGTCACTCCCCACTCTTTCCCTCATGTGACATCCTCTTTTGTATCCACCGAAAAGCTTACATCCATCTCTTCCCTTCCTTTCTTTTCTTAAAGAAAAAAAGAAAGAGATGAAAACTTCCGCGCTGAGAACGAAAACGACGGCGATGCTTGTCTTTGCCTCCTACACATACATACACAAAGTATATAGCAACACAAACATAAGCACATGTAAGTAGAGGCGCGCAGGAAGACTTCATTACCATGAAATTATGGCACTTTCACACCTGGTGCTGCCACTGACAGACTTGATGACTATAACAAAACCACGGAAATACTTCCAATGTAACTGTACTTCTTTTTTTTTCTGTTCCTTAAGAGATTGCAAACCAAACTTTTTGTCTTCCTTGTAAAGGCTAAATGCTTCAAACAAAACTTTCTTCAGAATTTGTACAGAGGTATTAATGAAATACGAAGTATGTGAGAAATATTGAACAACTATTGCTATCGGGACGTAACAAACACTTTTGGAATTGTCAACAATCCTCTAGAGAAGTAAATTAGAGACATTGCTTATCCAACACTGAACCCTTTTTCAAATTTCAATATGCCGACGACACTCCCTTTTTTTTCTACTGTTAAGACCATCAATCATATCATATAGATGCCTTTGGAATGTGATGTCAAAACATAACGAAAATGCATGTACAATTGTTTATTTTTTTCACCAATAAATCTTTATCTTGTGCACAGAAACCCATCTTTCTCGTGCACCTAACAGTTCCAGGACCAATGAAGATAGTCAAATGTGGACATTCATCACCACATAACATGTATGTCTAAACTGTAACCACTTTCTAGAAATTTATTGACTGTGCTTCGTTCGTATCTAATGTATTTCCTCAACTGTCCTTAACATATGGCTTCACAATATGGATCTCCACTCCAACCGGCCACCACGAAAAACTGAGAGAGTACTTATTAGGTTACCCTCCGTAGATATGTCAGAACATTGCTTGCTCACAGTCCAACCACTCATTTCTCTACTTTTCGTACCGAACCGATAGAGCTTTCCCTCAAACCACCCGGACATTTTCTCTCTAGTGACTTCTGATTTGCCACAAAGTTGTTAACAGTGTTAAGGTCTCCGTGAATGTCCATATTAACCACTACGCAAGAATGTAACTTGACTTGTTTTTCTAGCCTAAAGAATTGTATTCTGATGGGAAAACGTACTTTATCAACATCATAATAATCCAATTTTTATTATATGTTCAAAGAGCATAAGGACTTCAGTTAATGACTATTAGAAAAGGAAAAAAAAAAAGCACCTATACGTGACCTCCTTTAGATCACCTCCTGTCCTCAGACTCCTACAATAACAAGCATCTCTTCCACTAGAAGACGTAAGCCTCTAAAGGCTGATTTGGACTACACCAGTTCGCATAAGGCATTTACAAGTGCCTCACTAATTTTGGAACCAGCAGACACTTCCCTACGTGTTGAGATACAGTATTATATATTTATTAGTAACATCAAACATAATTACTAATACAAATTATTAGTAATTTGTATTCAAAATGCCTGAAGAAAATGCTTATTGGCACACATCCTTTATACCAAGTAAAAACACGAAGATCATCGAGTTTGAAAGGATGTCACTTTTAAACGTACCTTACACGTGCCTATGATACCCAACGGAGACAGAAAGAGTTTCGGCTCCTAATTAAGATATTTACTTACTTTCTTACTTACTTACTTTCATCTATAGACTTACACAAGATATTTTTGTATTACTTTTCACATTATTAAGGTTAATGAAAAGCAATGATCTCCAATAAAAGATGACGGCACTACCTTTGAATATGTCTAATGTATTGTTATCGTTGCACGAAATTTCAATGCTACTCTTACAAATTCAAGCCTAGAGAGTTCTAACTTTCAGGGAAGAAAGTTCATGATCAATGCCGATTTTTTATTTTCGTTTTTGTTCATTGTTGAAAGAGCTTCATTTTTATAGGTTTTGATATTCACAACAACAATCAAGCGATTTCAACAATGAAGAAAAACGAAAATAAAAAATCGACAGTGATCATGAACTTTCTTCCCTGAACTCTCTAGGTTTGAATTTGTAGCAGCAGGATTGAAATTTCGTGCAACGATAAAAATACATTAGACATACGGAGATAGTGCTGCTATCTTTTGTTGGAGATCGTTGCTTTACATTAACCTTAAGAAACAAAGAGACTGTAGAAATTACTCTATAGAATTTAATAGACCACAAAAGTCTTCCGTCAGATCCGGTTGGTTGTCATGGTAACCCGCCATGTTCAAGTCTAAACAACAGTGAACAATGGTTGGTTTATGTAGTTTCTTCGATAATAATAATTCATCATGGATATGTGCTTCGTGCCAGATTGCAAACATTACAATGAGAGAGAGACGTGTCTCTTTTTTATGTTTCCAACTGATGAAAACCAGAAAAAGAAAAAGAAATTAACAGCCATTACTTCCACAACTTACTGTCTACGTTCCTACCATCAAACTTACTTGACTGTTCATTGTTGTTTAGACTTGACCCCCGCTGTAGCTATGGTTGCCAACCGGATATGGCGTCAAGCCTTTAGTCCTCCATTACTATTGGTTTTTTTTTGTCTTCTAATGTGTTCCCATGAATATTCAGTGCTTCTACCCTATGTTTAACTAATAGATTTTCCGTCCATGCTAACTATCTTTTCTAGCTCCTGAAAAAACTTACATTTTGTTTCGTTTTATGTCGATTTCTCTTATTAGTAGCATGATAATTTTCCCCTCTACATTCTGCTGAAAATATGTTACGTGGACTCCTTTCTGTTTATGTATTTATTTAGGGAAAAAAGCATAAAATATTCATAATTTCGATTCGAATGCTATATTCAACACACAAGAGAGGAGACGTATTATCAAGAGAATTTATTCAGTTCAGTAGCTTCAAATAGCGGGTTGTTGTTTCACTGAAGTATTATTTCTTATATACGTACACGTGCGCACGTTTTCTTAGAAAGAGAGCGGGCAAAAATAACAAAAGTAAGAAATATACTTTTAAAATTAAAGAAGGTTTAAGAAATGTGACATGTTTTTATACGTAAATTACTTGTATTATTCAGAAAACAGTTTGGGTTTGTTCAGCACAACATAGCTTTGTATTGTTTTATATATTATTATTATTATTATTATTATTATTATTATTATTATTATTATTGTGAAGCGGTGAGTGGAAAAACAGCACAAGACACAATTCCTGTTTTGAGATTCGGAATTTTGTCAGACCTCCCCTTTTAAATTTTTACGATTAAAAAATCAATAGGAGCTCTGCAAAACTCTATTTAAATCCTACTAAATCCTGTTTGCGATATCTGCTGAAATAACTTTAGTTTCGTGTATCATCAATGCTTTTTATTCGATCGTTTCATACGCTTTCGAATCTGTTACGACTATGGATTTTGCCAGGATTTTTCAGTTAGGAGTGAGAAGACAAAATTATGAGGGTGTAAGTAGAGATATTTAAGGCAAATTTTAAAGTTGGGGGATGTTCGAGACTTGGAAGTGACCTCACGTCGGAAAAATCTGGCAGAATTCCTGGATAAAAACCGATATGAATATTCGTGTCTGCCTAAGTATGCTTACAATCATCCCAAGAATTGCAAATAACGAAAATAGAACCATGTGACTTGTTATTGTTGTTGACCTCGACGAAAGTTGTCATAGAGTGTTACAAATACAGAAAAGGTATCAACGTAGTTCACAAATATCGTTTTTCGCTACGCTTGATACATTCCTGAAAATCATTACGGTAGGTCGGGCTAAACCAGTCCTATAGCTCAGGAAAATTACGTTTCTTGGTAAACAACCTGCTAGAAATAGATGGATGGGAAAGTTGGCGGCAAGGGCTTTAGGTGAAGTACCATCACAGTATTCGCCTCGTGAAATTTAGCAACCCTGGAACATTTTATTTAGGATAGTTGACTGAAGAACTCAAATGTCCTTGCTTCTATAGCGTCTATCCGAAGTCTTCAATGTTAAACTGGACCAGAGGAACTGACTATAATTGTCCTCTTCCTGCTGAGTGTAGTCTTGGAGAAGAAAGTTTAGTAATAAAATGCTGCTGCTTTGCGTGCTTTGTAAAGCTGAAACAGATCACTGGTTCAATCGGGTCATTAGAATTAAGGTTGGACCGGGTCACTTCGGACCCGGTCTGAGCCGGAGACCCGATTTCGACACGGTGATACGGAAAGTAAAGGAAAATTTTTAATTACTTCTTTATTATACACCTTTGCGTTTGAATAGTGTTGCTTTCAGGGGTGTCCGGGAACAGGGGTGTTACTCCCGAGAGCACGAGAAATTTGACAATTAAAACTTCCTACCAATAGTAATAGCATACTGAATAATCTTATGTCCCGGAAAGAACTTTTCCCCGGAGGTGAGCAAATAACGCCCTCCTCCCTCGGAAAGGCTCTACTAAAAGAATTAGAGAGTCTTAAAATGTCAATATTGATTAACTTTACAAGCCACAGAAATAAAATAAAATTAAATCCGGTCTAGGTAGGGACACAGGATCAAGGTTGGATCACCGGGTCAATTGGGTGAAGACTTAATCATCAGTGCATATTTTTAAATAAATGCAAAGAATTTTTTTTTATAAACCTTATATTTTTTATCAATTTATGAATTTTGAGAACTGTGTGAATAAAACTGAAAGCATGGGACGATCATATAAAATCATATTCATGTCTGTATTAATATTATACTAATAATCATGAGCATTCGATATACGATAATAACAAAGGGAACTATAGAGAGAATTTGCCTGCATTAGCATTTTTTTCTAGCTTCGAAGAAGTTTCTTTCCTCACCGCTAGATGTCTCTTAGATCAATAGCTTATTTTCTTAGACGTTCTGATAAAGGCGAGCTTATGATTGGTTCGTACTGTCATATTTCTGGTAATAGAAAATCCTGAACCAATCATAGGAAGGTTCTTTAATAAAATAAAATCACAGAGTGATCTAGTGGTGACGAAAGAAACTTCTTCTAAGTCACGGGGAAAATGTGTACACACTTAAGAATGCTGCTTAATTCTCTTTGTACGGTTCTCCCTTGTTAACATGAACACCACTTATTATTATTATTTTTTTAATTGCTGAAAAATATGAAGGTATGAGAAACAGTGTATTTTCTACTTCTGAGTGTATTTGCTTGAAAAATAAAGAGAGGAGTGTGTTTTCAGTGGTTTAATGTTTTTTGTTGGAAAATGTAAAACTATGAATTGCTGTATTTTAATTCTTAATCAGATAAGCCACACTACGCTTTATACGTTCACCTAGAAAACAAATAATACTCAATTCTAAATAGTTTGGATAGTATTAAGTCATAAGAACACAATTATTTGCATTTAAATTAATATAAAATATTTAGATCAGAAACCAATGACTTAGCCGCAAAAATTGAAGCTTTTAGTGTCATCTAGAGTATTAAAAGAATAAGGAATTAGAGAGGATACTTGCACTATTAAACCATATTAATTCGTTCTCAATGAAATTTGTACGTAGCACTCCTTCAATCCAAATCTTTGTTGAAATACACTAGTGTCCAAAATTAAAGCAAAATTTGCAAAAAGTTATAAATAATTGTTTTAGAATATCGTATGATATCTATGCATGGTCAAAAACATATTTCTATCCATTTTAATTTAGAAAGACATAGTTAATGGTAGAAACGAAGGATTGGCGCTAGTATAGCAAGTGACTGCAACCCTAGGCTGTAAAAATGACGTCTACTAAAGTATACGAAGGTGATGTGTCAGTGTTTCTTAAATGCAGATGATACCAATGATTCTGAACAGCTTAGAACTGACTAAAAGACAACTGTTTAAAGACGCTTTACGCTGGAGAACCATTGGAAGACTTGAAGCTGCACAGTCACAGACCAAAGTAGTCAGATCACTCAGAGTGAATTCCTCAGTGGTTAATCGTTCTTGGAGACTGTTGATTGACACTGAAGACACGTCCAGAAGACCAGTCAAGGACACTCAAGAGTTATATCTGGAAGCGAAGATCGTTATTTGCTGATAAAAGCCAGGTGCCCCAATTGGAGTAGCATCCGTCAACTGGCATCAGACCACGCTGCTGCAGCAGGAAGGCAGATAACTCGGAAAACGGTGGATAGAAGCCTTGGGGAAAGACGACTGTATGCAAGGTGGCCGGTAGTTTGTGTGCCTTTGAACGCTCATCACAGAAGGAATCGTCTACAATGTTGTCGAGATCTCAGTCATTGGGCAGATGTAAATTGGACGTTGGTATTATCCAGTGATGAGTCATGGTCTTATTCTCGACGGTGCATCATCTGGGGGAACAGGGAACAGGATATAATCCTTGCAACATCATCGAACGTGATCAATACGGAAGTGAAGGGGTGATGTTGTGGGCCAGCATTAGCAGCACCTGAAGAACGCCTCTACGCGAATGGACAAGCCAAAGCTGCTAACAGATATCTCGATCAGATCTTGACAGTACATTTGAGAGAGTTTCGGCAGCATGTGGGAGGAAATTTCTTCCTGATCGATGACAATGCCCGCCCTCACAGAGCTGTATTGGTGGACGACTTTTTTTTGAAACTAGAACTATTGCCCTTTTAGACTGGCCAGTGCGTTAACCGGCCTTAAATCTAACTGAATATGTTTGGGACAACTTAGCAAGGCGAGTTGCTTCGAGATCACGGCCACCCATCTCATTTGATGCTCTCACAATAGCTCCGCATGAATAATGGGAGCTACTGCCACAAGATCTTATCGCTGCACCTGTCCGTACTATGCAGCATTGTTGTCATACTTATATCGCTGATAGGGGTGACTATATAACCTATTAAGCTCCATTTTGGGGGTTTCTCACTATATTTGCTTTTCTGATCTTATAATTCAGGCTTGTGATGTTGCAACCATGATATTGTGTATTTTTCAAGTATAAATGCTGATCCTTTGCAGTTTTGATTTCGTTGTATACGATACTCATGCATACCTTCCTGTAACACCAAGTGTTTCAAGAAATTTATTACTTCTGTGGAGATTGTTTCGCTTTGCTTTAATTTTGGACACTAGTATAGATGTATTGGGCCAGTGTTGTCAAGTTCCCGTCGCAATATTTTCCTCAAAATATTAAAAAAATTCCCGTTTTTTATAAAAGTTGCTGTTTACTTTCAAAATTGCTGGAAATTAAAACAAAAAGATTAAAAAAAAAAATCCCGATTTTAAATTTCTTTTCCCTTTCTTGTGATCCAAATTTTCCACTTTCCGGGAAATTTCCCTACACCTGACAACACTGTATTTGGTACAAAATGAAACATCCTTTTTTTATTTTAGGGTGCTCTATATGATGCTAGAGTTTACATCTGTTATTTCTGCAACACCCGGTATACATATACGCATATTTGAACACCCTACGTGACCTACTCGGAAGCGCGATCCTTCGGTGCAAGTGGTTCCGGCTTCGATTTCAAGCAGGGGCTCAAACTTTCGATATTGGTTACAGTGAGGACAACTGGGAACTACTTGAATAAAAGAAGTAGCGAACTGTTATTGTGAAAATCAGACAAACTGCTATTAGAAGGCGTAATGGTGACTCCGCAGCCCTCTATTGAATGTAATACAGCTGTCTGACAGGTCAAGGCCCTTAAGTAAAGAAGAAATCGGTTTAAACTGTTGTAACTTTCTCAAACATACTTTTAAAATTTACTTTACTCTAATTTTGTTACAAATAACTTAAAATTAATTATTTTAATTATATAGTTTGTTGGGTTGCAAGGCAGCTTAGTCAAATAAGAATATTTAAATAAAATAAATATACACAATATTTGAACAATGTTCAGAAAAATATTCTAGGGTCCCAAATGATAAAAAATTACAAAGCACAATTTAGAAATGTATTTGTAAGATCGCTTTCGAATTTCAAAGGTAAAACAACTGTTTTAAATGTATTGTAACAAATTTGTTATTACTTTAATAACAATGACATTGGTTGGGGAAAATAACATTTTAAACTTAATTTTGACTTCCTACCATCTTCCGTTCAATCACAAGCTTTATCTAAAAAAATTCAAAAATTTTGATTTTCCAATAGTAAAAAATTAAGTATTTTTGACCACATTTTGTCTTTTCCTAAGTTTTATCTTGTTTAGATTGACGTGCAGAATATCCAAAAATAAAACTTCGTTGATCGGATTCTGTTGGTATTTACAACAAGTAAGTGGATGAAATATAAAGACATTGATTCTTCTTGAAGAATTATATCATTATGCGACTTTCTCAAGATAACCAACTGTGGAAATTCCTTTTTTTCGTTTGCCATTGAGCAGTTGTGAAACAATTGTGGAAGGAGACCGGAAACTTGCCGCATTTGTATAAAGCGTTGTCCTGTCTGTCCTTGGGAAGTGAACAAACTTCCGTCGTTTCGTAAAGCTCTCTGATTCCGTTAAAGCAACTGTCTGATAAATCTCTCTCTCGCTCTCTTTATCTTCTTCTCTCACCGCCTTGTTCATGGCACGAGTTTATTATTCTTCTCTTGGCCGTCTGCGGAGTATCCAGACTTCTCTGCAACAGCTGCGAATCTCCTGTGCATATATACGATGACTGCCCCGTTGGTCTAGTGGTTAGCGTTGCTGCCTACGTATTGAGGGGTTCCGGGTTCGATTCCTGACGCTGCCAAGGATTTTCCCCAAGGCATGTGGGTCTGGAACGGTGCCCACCCAGCATCGTGATGCAATTAGGGAGCTGCTATGAATAAAAGATAGTGGCGATCACAGTGAGAGCATGGGCTCTTCTCTCCCAACTCGTCTGGTCAGCGTGGGAGCAGTAGACCAACTCGACCAACTCGACCAACGCGACCAACTCGTCCCTCCGGGGAGAGGCCTTATCCAGTAGTGGATCAAATATGACTGTGATTTATTTATATATATATCTTGATCTTGGGTACTGGAACTTTATTTTTGGCATTTAAAAAAAATCTTAATGCTTTTATACTATTAATTACTTCATCCACAAAATTCTTGCAAAATAGCCTTCCCGAGTATGTGTGCAGTATTTGCACACATCCGGTGGCATTTTTTCAGGAATAAGGCCTACTGTTCTACATAATAACATGACACTTGAGAGCAGATGTACACATAAGGCACGCAATGTACATACACTAGTACAAAATAAATATATAAGAAAGTCCTAGATATTGAGCAAAAACGTTAAACTGGCAGCCACACAGAGAACTCGAGTATACGTACGAGACACATAGAGTGGAGGTTCATCCATTACACTCGTCAATAAGACAACAGTTAATGTAAGGGCGGGCTCCAAGCCTTCTGAACACTGTGAAATATATAGATTTCATGTAGAAATATTTGAATCAACAAATTATCTCAAATTTCGACCAGAAACACTCGTGTTTGATATTCAAGAGGCTATAGTTGGGTGTTTTAAATTCAGGCCGCCATATTGGATTTCCAGAGCAATTCTGACTAGCTACCATGATATTTGAATTCAGCGTACTTTTCTCATCTGTCAGTAAAACTAGCCAGGTTGCCTATAATTCCGGAAAAATGCCTATGGGAGTTGGAATTGCTAAATAATGGACTAGTCTATATGCTCTGAGATTTATTTATTTTATAATCGAAAGTAAGATTTCAATTTCAATAACGTTTCACACAATTAAGTTGAAACAGAAATGTATGCAGTGCACATGCACAACTCGTGTATTTAGTTTAATGAAAAGATTCACGTTTTCCTTGGAACTAATTTTCAAGTCCTGTGTTGAATGAAACAAATAATAGGATATTTACAATTAAGTAAAAGATGTAGTAGCGCTTTCAGGAAGAAATTAACCTGCAATTTTAAATCAGTTTGAAACGTTTCTCTACTTGAAAAATAAAGCTAATTGAGCAACGGATACAGTGACATCAAGTGTGCAGATTATCATATATTATAAAACGAGCAATTCGGGTAAAATTTTTATCCAGAGAATGAATATAAGGATTTTAGTTAAATTTAGTTCTTCTCATGAAAGGGATGCGAGATGATTCCCCTAGGGCTCAACTTAACCGGTGCACGTGTGCTTAGCAATGTGTTGATGGCATTGCCTTATCGTACACTTTTTTTTTGTATGATGGAAAGATTTACTTATGGTTGAGAATCACAGGACTCCACGTGACTTGTGCTACTATCTTGAAAGCTTCCAGTTTCGTTGACAGCTACGACAATCCATGTTTGAGTTCCGGCAACAGTTCTAGTGACAATTCGTATTCCAATTCTGGTGATTTTGGTGATTTTTTAAATGACAGTTCCGGTTGATATATTCGATCAATTTCAGACGATTATACGACTAATAGTTTACATAAAGTGTAGAATTTTAATATATTTTTTTTTTACTTCTAACGAGTTCCTCTTATTAGCACCAATTTTGCACTTACAAGGAGAAGTATGGAAGTGGCATCACCCAACCTTCCACATATTGTACATCAATTGAATGTAGTATAATGCCAAAAGATTAGATTGACCAAATATATCTAGTACGAGTTATGGCCGCTAGAGGACCAGGAGGTTCTTAGGTTCTATCTCGCGTCCTGCTCTACTTTGGATCATCGTTTTTGATTCTATGTATTTGTTGCAGTCCAGTGAATCATATGTATCAGAAGAACAAGTAGTTTCACCTATAAAGAGAGCTCCGGGCACAAAAAATCAGTGGAAAAGCGCTTAATACAGTATATTATATAAATGTCTCGTAGTTACGTTATTTTACCTTTACAAGACAAGTAAGACCTGAGTGCTCCTCAAAAGCAGGTTGCATACAGATACAATTTTACCACTCTGAAGTGGGGGATAGCAAGTTAGCCTTTAGATACAAGTTATGTTCCAAAAATAGTGAGAATAATTCTGGAAAATTGTTTTTATTAAAGTTAGGTTCAAATACACTCAGAACTTTTCAAAGTAGACTACTTTCGAGTCTATACACCGAGTCAAACGTTTCTGCCACTCTATGTAACAGCTTTGGAAGTCTTCAACGGAGACCACTGTTCAGTGCCCTCGTCACAGCCGCTTGGACGTTTGCGATGGTCCCAAAATGGCTTCCTTTCAGGTCAGATTTGAATCGAGGGAACAAAAGAAGTCGCACGGGGCCAGTTCTGGGATGAACGGTGGTTGGGGAAGCACTGGAATATTTTTGTAATTTGTAGCCAAAAGATCTCTCACCGCCAACGCAGTGTGGCTCGACGCACTATCGTGGTGAAGGATCCTGGCGTTCTTGATCTTTGAGCTGGTCGAGTACCTGGATTAAAATGCAGCATTTACTGTCTGTCATGTCGGAACAAACTCCTTGTGGACGATTTCTTTACCATCAGAAAGAGATTGAGCATGATTTTGACTTTTGATTTGGTTATTCTCACCTTTGCCATCGATAAACTTGAGCAGACAATAGCGCTTCCTTTGCGTAGGCTTCTCTTAACATTTCGAGTGTTTCCGACGCATTTTTCCAGTTTCACACAAAACTTTATCCCATAACGTTGTTCACGACTACGCTGCATTTTTTCGCGTGACGTGTCACTAAAACAGCACCTTACTTAACGGGCGATCACTCTGCGAAGGCTCAGAAGCGACCGGTGGCGATCTGGCTGTATACCTGACATCCCTCACCACACTCCAAGGCCGAGAAATTTATCTCCCAACGCGCCTGGCGATCGAGAAAAAATAATTCTCATTACTTTTAGAACAGACCTTGTATTTTTATCAATTCAAAAAGTATGTGTGATATACAGATGCTTATCAGAATAATGGAAACACCTGAACGAAAGTGCAACTTACCAGATTAATATGGTGTCGGGCCACCTTTCGCCTTCAGAACAGCCTTGATGCGACGTGGGATGGAGGCATAGAGGTCGTGAATGGTAGCAAGTGGAATATTACACCATTCCTCGTGCAGGGCATCTGCCAGTTCTGTGAGAGAGGATGGAGGTGGAAATCGTCGCCGGAGTCGTGTTTCCAAGATGGACCACAGATGTTCAATTATGTTGAGATCTGGGGATTGGGCGGGCCAGGGGAGGTGTTGAACTTCATCCCGATGTTATTCAAACCACGCTGCAACAACTCCAGCTGTGTGAATGGGTGCATTATCATCCTGGAATATGGCGTCATTGTCCGGGAACAATATCCGGACCATAGGATGCAAGTGGTCTCCTAAAATTGCGACATAATCGTTGGCAGTGATGCGTCCGCGAAGTGTGACCACAGGACCCAATGAAAACCATGATATTGCGGCCCACAGCATCACAGTGCCGCCGCCATGTTTCACAGTTGGGCGGAGACACTGCAGATCATACGCTTCTTTGGGCGTTCTCCACACATAAACATGGCCCGTGGTTTGGAATAGGGTGAATAGTGACTCATCCTACCATACCACACGTTTCCAGTCGTCAGCGGTCCAAGTTGCATGGTCGCGGCACCATTTGCGGCGTGCTAAAGCGTTCTGGTCAATGATGAGAGGTTTGGCTCGTGGAACACGACCCCGTAAGTTCATGTCATGTAATTCGCGGCGGACTGTGATTGTCGAAACAGGTGCTGATTGAGTTCCTCCGTCACTTGCGCCGCAGTGGCACGACTGTTCCGCGTGACAATGCGCTTTAATACCCGGCGTGCCCTGTCACTGATGCTTTTCTTCCGCCCACTGTTCCGCTTCCCCGATGTGGTTTTCCCGTGTGTTGTGTAGGCCGTCATCACCTTCGACACTGTCCCTGGCGACACACCTAACACACTAGCCACTGCCGTCACACTCACTCCACATAACCGCGCACCAACAATTTGCCCTCTTTGAAACTCTGAGAGGTCTCCCATTTTACACTACCTCCGTCTGCTGCAGCCACTGCACACTCCTGTTCCACGACGCCTGACGTAGTATAGAGACCGAGACACACCACCACCAGCAGTCCGGCGCTGCGGTCGCCACGCCACCACTGCCAACCCATACATCTGACGTGTTGCCAACTATAGGTGTTTCCATTATTCTGATAAGCATCTGTACATTATAGTCGTGTTTTAAAAAAAAATGGGTTGCATAATTTGCAGGATATTATTGTGCACAGCTTATAATAAATAGTGATGGTCTGTATGTTTTTACACATTTTTACATATTTTACTTAAATGCATATTTTAATGAATTTTCCTCTATACACATATTCTATCAATTATTTAATTGTTCAATGATTTTTGGGTAACTGTTTTAATTTTAAAGGAATATTGACTGAATTTAAAGATTTTCATAATTTATTGTATTTTTTACTTTTATACTTCAGCATATTTTACAAATTTCTATGTAATTGTAATTTACAAATAAATTCTCGCCATTACATTATTAAGGCTGCAATTGTTTCGGCAATAACATCATATGAAGCAAAAAGGAGTTTCTCGTCTAACTGACAATCGACATTCCTTTCTATTCAGTGTTGTATACACTGTAATGCCAGGAAGAGGTAGAGCAGTCAGTTGAGTGCTCGTCTTTAATCTGGAGAGCCCGGGTTCGTTTGATGGCGCCGACTATCCTGACTGAGGTTTTTCACTGGTCCGTCTCAGCTACACCAGGGAAAAATCCTTCCGCTAGTTATGGTTGTTAATATCCAGCGTATAATGGCCAACATTAGACTGCATCTCGAAATTGATCAATAAATAAATAAAATTATATGGTTGGATTTAGCAGTAACAGTTCATTCTTATTTCAATGTTTCATGCAAATTATATGTATACACTATAAAACATTATTTGCAATATGTTCCAAAACTATCAAATTTTATGTACTTTAAATTCTTCTCACCTAGGAGCGTATGAATATAAATTAGTCGCATTGTCTTTCATAGAACACCAAGTATAGCACGCATATTTACTGTACAGAATTTAGATGTCATTTCTTGATCATTTCAAACACATAGATCTATTTTAACATTTTTAAAATATATTTTTGATCATTTAAACACATAAATATCCGGGCTCTAATTTAATAAATTATATTTTATTTACTATTCTGTGTAAGTGTCAAATAAACAACATTAACTCAAAGTAGCTTACTACTAAAACTCCATATAAAGGAAACACGAATCTGTCAGAAGAAATTAATACAATTGTGCATGGGTCTTCTGCTCTTAATTACGGTATACGTTTAACAAGAAACGGGAGTATGCAAACATATTTGATATCAAGAAATATTCGAAAAAAAAATAGACAGAATAATGTTAATATACTGGGTAGCCAAAATAAAACTGGCATGCCCAGACACGTGAGCATGAAGGAACCTTGAGTGAGAGGTGCAGACGTGTTTAGTGATCAGTTGAATGCAAGACAAAATGGTACTCACAATAAAACAGCGCGTATTCATTTATCAGTGTTATGCGAAGCACAATTCGTGGTAAACATGTGCTGAACTGTTTACAAAAGGGTTTAAGAATGGATGTGTGTTGTCAAAACCTCCAGCAAAATCTGCAATGCAAAACTTAATGGCAAAATGGCGCGAAAGAATCTCCGTAGTGAATAAAACTGTAACTATCCGAAAATAATTCAAACACCAGAAAGCATTGCTCAAGCGAATGGTAGCCTCTCACTCAACGCCGGTTGTCTGTGCAAATGGAAATTAAGGGATCATCGTGTCAGAACGTTATGAAAAAGGACCTGCATCTTTATCCATACAAAATTTCTATTGTTCATGTGTTGAAGATTGCAGATGAACCTGCGCATGTTCAATTCTGCCGGTGGTTTCTGAATGAAGTGGAATCAGAACTTTTCAATCCTCAATTTTTACACGTTTTTTTATTAACTTACGCTGTAATTATGTTTCATCTCTGGTACAAATTTTGCAACGTTAATTTAACCGATTTCCCGACGTCATACAATGATGAAATTTTGCACAGCGGCGTAAGTCGGGTGACAATTCAACATTGCATTGTTACTTTCATATATTTATCTTAAAAAACATATTTTAATATTTTGTTATTACAGACTTCCTTATCCTAAAATAAATACTACCCTGCACCACGTCTGGGTTTGGTTGGTTGCAGAACATTTTAGGATTTGGGCCACAAAATATTAGTTGGAAAAACGGATGAACATCGAAATAACCGGAAAAGAATAATAAATAAAATAAATTAAAAAGTGATGCTTAAAAAATAAATTAACCCTCCGAGGGCCAAGTGGGGTCACATAGGTTTCCCAGCGTTAATATTTTAACCATTTATTCGAATAGATTTTACTTGCAATGATGTATCTTGGACTATGTGAATAATTTTATATATTGTATTTAACCTGTAAATTATTTTGTAATTATGCTCTATGTTTACGAGTTACGGGCCCTGGTACCCCACTGTACGCGTTTACGCCAAATGAAATTTCGACCTCGGTTTGAACATAATGGTTGACCTAAACTTCCCAACTATAATTTTCGAGAAACTATTAAGAACTCTTAAGTCGTGGATAACTGTAATATTATACTTAACCTCTAAATTATCTTGTAATTATGCTCTATCTTTACAAGTTATGGGCACTGGGGGACCTAAATTACCCCACTCTATGAGTTCACGCTACCTAACATTTTGGAATTCACTTTTGAACATGATGGGTGACCTAAAGTTCCCGACTATAATTTTAGAGAAACTTTAAGATCTATTAAGTCGTTGATAAGAGTAATATTTAGAAATTTAGTTTTCTTCCTTATAAATACAACCTTATTCACGAAATTTAACAGCACATAGTTATAATGTATTATAAATATACTTCCAAAAATTTTCTGTTACCAGTCACTTTAGAAGAAAATGTCAGCCTTAAGTACATCTGAACAATTCGATTATTATGTAACGAAAATGAATGTGATAATTTTGTGTAAGAAAAGTAACAAAAACATATGAACTAAAATATATTTGATGGGGTAACTTAGGTCCCCCATTTCAACGTTTAGGTCTACGTAAGAATTTGAGCTTGGCCCTGCAAGGGTTAAAAGGATTTTTAAAAATTAATTAAAATAATTTTTAAAAAATGCTTTTCTAAGCAAAGAAAAATGGACTAAAAAATAAAAGATAATAAATTTCTGAATCGGAAAATAAAAGCGTGGGTGCTCTTAGATATTATGATTTTATGATAAGGTAAACAAGAATACCCACGATTTTATTTTCCGATTAATATACTTTTTTACTCTTTAGTCCATTTTTCTTTGCTTAAAAAAGCGTGTTTTCTTTTAAAAGAACAAACAAACTTTTATTTATTTTTAAATTTCTGCAGATGAGGCCTGGTTCAGCTTGTCCGGGTATGTGAACTCACAGAACACGCGCCATTATACATCAACAAATCCTCATGAGTACATTCAACAGCCGTTGCATATTCTTAATATTAGTGTTAGGCGCGCAATGTCTGGTTTCCGAATCATATCATGATTCTTTCACCAAACTGTTAATGCTCACCGGTATGTCCAAAATCAGTTTAATCCATTTGCAAATCAACTCGCAGAAGATAAACATATTTTCAGCAAGATGGGGCAACAGTACACAGCACATTTGCAAACTTCTCAAGAGCTCATGAGGTGTTCGGTGAGGAGAGAACAGTAAAATCTCCTGGCCATCACGATCGCCTGATTTTTACCTGTGGGTCAAGTTGAAGGATCATGTGTACTAAAATAATCTCCACACACACTGGAAGAGCTACAGCAGAACTTTGAAAACGCTATTGCTGCCATCTCTCAGGTAGAGATTCTAAGCGTGTCTCACAGTTTGATAAAACGAGCACAGTGCTGCATCGATGTGAACGGTAGCCATTTCCAGCATGCTTTGTCGTTGTGGCGAGAGTTTAATGGTAGAACATCGCTGGCTGCAACTAGAGGACTCTGGTTCGATTCCCGGTCGCTACATTGACCAACATAGCCAGCAGTTTGTTTTACAAAATCTGTATGGAAATGTCAAGTGAATGCTCAGCTTATAGCATGCTTTACACACCTGACACAAGTAGGTGTTCTCCTCAGTCATATCAGGCAAATGCTGAGATAATACCTTTCAACGAAGTACTGGCTAACTCTTCGCCACATCCCTTACTCTACCCTATCCCGGCCTGATCCAAAGATGCCTAAAAATCATAAATAACAATTCACGCTCAACAAACGGCTTGCAGCCGATGTCAATTTTCTCAGCTAGGAACTTTACTTTGTGATAGTCCTCAGGTTATAGAACTATGCAACTATTTGAGCTAAAGATGCTTGAAAAAATATTAATTTTGTAACATTTCATAGTAATCTAGAAAATAAGGGACACTAGTGATACAAACTCTTAATAAATATACCACTTTTA
>JAGDQP010012848.1:0-23925 GCA_022664845.1 Lepisma saccharinum
CCATGAGCTGCTGTTTGGCTTTCTTCAGGCTCTTGTTTTCCTCGATTGTATTTCTAACAAGATTTTCGTTATATCTTCGTACATCCTCTCTTATTTTCTTTCTTACGGTTTTATTTAGTTCTATGTACTCAATCCTCTTATATATATATATTAGAAAAGTGCTTATATAAAAAAAAAGTTGAATAAATAGAATAATGAAAGTTTACCAAAACTAGGAACAGTGTTTTAGGTTTAACGTGCATGTATAATATGATAATGATAACTCGTATTTGGCAAAGTGATATTATGTGATGCAAAGTGTCGCGATCACTTTTACCCCGGATTCGAGGTAAGTGTGAACATGTTGTGGGGAAGTGGGATCACGGCAGCACATTGCAATATTTTTCCATTAATTGCTGAGGAAATGTGATGAATTTTGATTTTGTTTTTATGTCGATTCATAACTATCAGTGACACATGGATACTTTACTACACTTAGCAACGAAACTTCAGTCAAGCTCGTTGAAACATCCTGGCTCTCCACCTCCAAAGAAGACCATGTGTGTGGAGTCTGCCTGAAAGATATGTTATATTTTGGGGGTAGTTACAAAAGGTATCCTTCTCACTGACTACCTTCCGCCAGGTAAATTCAATACTGGTGAACACCATTCGCAGCTTTTAGCAAAGAAGAAAATCATCTTGTATCACGACAATGCTCGTCCCCATACAAGTGTGTCTGTCGTTCCAATGGCAAAAATAAATACGTGGGGTTATGATTTGGTGCCACATCCACCTTATTTGTCAGATTTGGCTCCATGAGATTTCCATCTCTTCTTGAAGTTGAAACAATACTTTGCTTGACCTCAAGTTTCTTCAGACGAAGAGCTTCATGCATCAGTGGAGTAGTATTTCGTAGGTCTAGAGGAATCTGGAATCTGTTCCACAGTGACTTTAAAACATCGTTGAACCAAGTAAGTGTATTAGTGTTCAGAGAGACCACGGAGAACCATATAGAAAAAGTCTGTATTCATACGTAGCTACGCATTCCTTTCCGTCTTTGAAGAAGTTTCTTGTCTCGCCGCTAGATGTCTGAGCTCAGTAGAGCTCGTTTTGGTAATCATCCTAATAAATTCAAGCTTATGATCGGTTCGTACTGCCATATTTCAGCTAACAGAAAATCCTGAACCAATCCCAGAATTTCAGTTTACCAGGAACTTTAAGAAAATAAGCTATTGAGTTCAGGGGCATCTAAAGTCTATTTCACGAGACCTGAAAGTAAAGATAAACAACCGTAGCACTAGAAAGCTAATTCATCCGCCCTATCTGCAGCCGGTTTGGCTTTTGTAGGCAGAAATATTTCCTCCCCCATACAGCACGTGTTTTAGCAACGTGTTTGTAACTCTGAAGACATTAAGAAATTTTGCCTCCTCGCTTCTCTTGCACTTTAGCCCAGTCATTTTAGGTTTGAATCTTGCGAAAAAATAAGCCAAAGCTGAAAATTGGCACATTTGTTCTATTTGATGTCCTGAACAACATATCAAAAGTCCCCTAGTCTCCCATGGGCGCTTCATGGAATTCCAGGCGGCTGAATTGCTGGCGCGCTGGGGAAATGCAAGGAATCGCTGGAATCGATCTTAATTCCAAACGAATAGGACTACGGAGTTTAAATAGTGCTCAAATGAAAGAGAATGGAAAGGGATTTATTTTGAGATATTAATTATTTTATTTCTGCATCATGTGCTCTCACACAACGGAATAAAACTTTTAAAATCAAATAAAATAATTCATAAATAATCTAACTGGTATTCTTCTTTGTGCTTTGGAAGGCTGGGTATTGCAGATATTGCAAAAAACTTGATATAAATCTTTTGAAGCAAACTTTTATCTTTCTAATGACGTATATATTGAATATGTAGGATCACTAGTTGCGGAGATATGAACGTTTAAACAAAGCACGTCGCCTTTTTCCGTAATTCGCGTGACTACTGTGCGCCTGATTGTATCTGCCGGTCGGTTGCGTCATGTTCTCCGCCACTTTCTCGTTTCTTTCTTTCTTTATTTGTACAAGCAATTATATTTACAATCATCATTAGGTACCGGGTTACTTCAACGGAATACAACGGGCACTTAAGAAACATGGCTGCAGTGATGCAACAAGTAAAAAAAATAAAGAACTTTTTTAAAATAAATATATTCTTACCTTGTTTCATTAAAGTCGACGTTCGATCTCGTCTGCTTCATCTCCGTAGTCAACTAATTTATTTTGACACACTTCATGACATTGTCCACACATTTTGGAACACTGGATCCCAGTCCTTCTACTTTTGCAGTTACTTCTTTCGTTGCAGGTTCCCTTGAAGTTGCAGGATATGACGTGTAGTAGTAGCTCCTCGGATGCAGGTGGTAGCGTGGTGGGCTGAGGAGTAATTTGCCATTTAAAAGCTTCCATCCTCATTGTGAAGCATCCAGATCATTTACTAGCCACTGTTGGATTTGGTGGTAAACTTGGAGTGAATGTTGACATGCTGCAGTTGACTTTGGAAGCAGACTTGCTAGATTAATTGAGGTGGTTATTGCGGTCTTAGCCACACATGTGCTGTACTTGTAAACCCTCAAATCGTGTAATGGTGTGAAACCACGGCCGTTAAAAGTTCAGTGAGAAACTTCTCTCCCGTTTGTGATAGTCTGCCACAATCTACGGCAATCGTATTAAATATATCGTCAGTTTTCTTTAGTTGTGCGTTGTTTTTTTTTTTTTTTTTTCGAGTATACTCCAAGCCATTTTTTCCTTTCATGTAAATAGCAGAAGTCGTATCATTTCCACTCATGGCGTGCACAAACAGTATATAGTTTTTCATATCACCAATCTCGTTTTGAATATCTGTAATAGCGTGTAATCGCGCTGCATGTGATCCAGCTGGGCATAAAGAGGTTTATGGTTGCTCCATTAGGGATCCTGTCCACAAGCATTATCAGAATATCACTATGTGAAGCTACCACTGTCACTTTGCGATTACATTCTACTTTTTCCGAAGCAGTACCAAATATTAGGGCATCAGCATCTCCCTTGCCTTCCTTCACGTGAATCCTTTCCTTCTCAAGACGAATTTTCAATTGTTTTATTAGCTGCATTTTGTTTGAGCTGTTTGACAAACAATCCCCTTGACTACATGTAACCATTTTTGCACCTTCAACTAAAATACTTGGACAGCTACGTTTTCTTGCCCTTCGGATTTGTTCTTGCTCTTTCGTAGTAGCCCCACCCTAACCGTCGAAAACTACAATTCAATTGATGATTTGGCGCAGTGAGTGATCACATAATCACATAGGATTCAAAAACTAGTTCGTATGTAGCTGGACTTGGCCAAACAACTTTGCGAAGCAGCATACCTCCAACCACTGTAATGTCATATTCATAGGACAAAATTTCTTTGATATCGTCGTCACTAGGGGCGCTCGACGTGAAGAGATCACAGGTTGAAGACTTGTCTGGTTTTCTTAATTCCGTGTTTCGGAATAACGCCGGTGGATATGAGGCTAGTTCGTACTTTAGATACATGTTTAGATCTTCATCTGTTTCCATCACACATGATATCCGCATAAATAATTGATTCGTATCTACTGGGACCACATTTTCATGCACCTTAATACATGTACCTGTGTACGAAATATGTTTTACTCGGTCAGATCTCTTCAATTTTAAGTTTCCAAAATCCTTCCCAATTATTCTCTGTACACAGGCTTTCCCCAAAGAGATCCCACTCAAGTTTTCGAAGGCTTCATACATCCGCAAAGTTATAGGTAGGGAAAGCACCCACTGAGCCAGGATACTGTCCGTTATACCTCGTCCTTTCGTAAGTCCTCTAGAGGTTTTAATTGCTCGCCTTAGTTGTTGTTCCACAACCATATCACACCATACACCACTCCAGCATTTTCACTTCTTCTTATCGTGAAATAACCTTGAACGGCGAACTTCTCATATTCTTCTGCAGGGATTTTGCATCTCCTGAAACGTACAAATGCGCACTTTTAGCATAACTTAGGTGACCTGCAGCATGTAAATGAGGCAACATGTTTTGTACGCTGTAAAGGTGCAGTTCCCAGTCTCCGGTCCTTTCTGCTCTAATAAACTGATGATTTCAAATTCACCTGCCTAACATACTGTATCCAAAGTGCTGAGGTACAGCTATTAGATGATACTTCGTTGCATTCGTTTTCCAAGATAGATTAAAGCGTCGCGACAGCGTTGGACTTGCAGACGTCTTCACAAGAAACTTCATTTTTCATGAATTCTGCATGCAAAGTTTGTATCTCTTGCATATAGGCTGGGCAAAGATCCTTTAGATGAGATAATAGGATCTGGAGTAAGGCCACCTGAGTAAGAAAGTGTGCTCTTAAAGCTCATGCGTATGAGTGTCCAGTCAGCATGTGAACTATTGAGGCTTTAGCATATACCTCGCTCCACAGATCAGCTAAGCCACTACCTTCCATGATATATCCTATTGCTCCCATGAAGGACATAAGAAAATAAAATCCTCATAAACGCACAACATTTTTTTTTTTCAGATCACTCTCTTCCCATGCAGAAGCAACCATCTCGACGGCCTTAATATACAACGGTTGATCAAATGTGATGTAGCAAGAGTGTTGTTGGTTCTTGTGACAAATATCGAGAGTAAATTGCATAGTCGTGTACAATGCTCTCGGATATCCAGGGTCCAGATTGATGAAGGGTAGGGCGTCAACTAGTGATTTTTCACATGAACGGTTGTTACCTAATGCGATCTTCATGTATACATTCCATGACGGGGTGCAGACAGGTGATTTCCACTTTCCGGCGACCCCTAAGAGGTTCAAGGAAACCGCTCTTGAAAGGCTTTCGACAGAATGTTGTCCCAGATCCTTTATAACGATGTCGGTGAGACCTGAACGTTGAGGCTGGCGGTAGCATTTAATATCTACTTTTCCTTTTGCAGCAATCTCTTCAGCTGAAGGGATCTTCAAAATACCTTGTAATGGTGTTTTTGTTATTTCCTCGGGAGGAGTGGTCGACAGTACGCCTCCCAAGCTGTGGAACGTGCCAGAACCTTTGATTGTTCGAATGTTGAAATCTGCATTATCGAAAATTTGTTGAACAAAGCAACCATGAGTTTCCTTGTTGTCACTATTTTCTTCAATCGTGGAAATTTCGTACCTTTGAACTTCATGGTATGAAGCAGAGAATCTAAGTTGTGAAGAACGTCGACGAGCTGTTTAGAAGCAAACTGTCGGTGAGCCAAGGAACCTACACCAAGCAAAATCGGAGGTAGAACTGAACGAGGTCTACAGCCTGACCAATTGCTGCTTTTCTTTTAATAAGCGGCGCGCCTTTGTTTGCCACCTGCAAAAGAAACAGTAAATATCACGTGATCGCTGGACAAAGGCCAGTGCAGGTGCAGTGCGTCGCTTAAACGCTCATATCTCCGCAACTAGTGGTCCTATATATACAATATATACGTCATTGGAAAGATGAAAGTTTGCTTCAAACAATTTTTCTCAAGTTTTTGCAATATCTGCTATACCCAGCCTTCCAAAGCACAAAGAAGAATACCAGAGAGATTATTTATGGATTATTTTAATTGCTTTTAAAAGTTTTATTCCTTTGTGTGAGAGCACATGATGCAGAAATAAAATAATGAATATCTCAAAACAAATCCCTTTCCTTTCTCTTCCATTTGAGCACTATTTGAACTCCGTAGGCCTATTCGTTTGGAATTAAGATCGATTC
Source organism: Lepisma saccharinum (assembly GCA_022664845.1). Classification (NCBI taxonomy): domain Eukaryota; kingdom Metazoa; phylum Arthropoda; class Insecta; order Zygentoma; family Lepismatidae; genus Lepisma; species Lepisma saccharinum. The sequence goes on from JAGDQP010012848.1 coordinate 5,747, forward strand.
CAGCGATTCCTTGCATTTCTCCAGCGCTCCAGCAATTCAGCCGCCTGGAATTCCATGAAGCGCCCATGCGAGACTAAGGGACTTTTGATGTTCAGGACATCAAATAGAACAAATGTGCCAATTTTCAGCTTTGGCTTATTTTTCGCACAGTTTGACCAAAATTTGTCTAAAATGATTGGGCTACTTTGCCTCTGTCGAACTCACACAAAGAGAAAAGAATGTGCCCCCGCCCGGGACTGGAATGTGACCGCTGCTTCTCTTGAGACGCCAGGTTTCGTCCTGTTGACAGTGAGAGTGAGTCAGAAGGACTCAAAGGAAAGGAGTGAGACCAATGTGGCAGGAAGACATTATTTGTAATGGCAATAGAATTCACGACAAACACTTTTATCTGGTTATTATAAATTAACATTATAGTAAATAAATAATAATCTTACGTTGACTTTGAGCGAATATTCATGAGAACTATTTTATCTTGTCTAACTGCGTGACAGAGTAAGCAACAAATCAAACATTGAGGGTGGCGCGCGGTTTGTTGTTACTTACTCTCAGGTCTGGTGAAATAGACTTCAGTTCTAGCGGCGAGGCAAAGAAACTTCGTCGAATTCAAAAAGGAATGCGTTGCTACGTATAAATGCAGATTATTTCTCTGTGTGGTTTTCTGTGGAGAGACTGCGTAGGAAGATAACCATGATTTCCCATAGATATGCCCATGTTTTGTATTTCATTCCGAGAACTTTACAAATGACCCTCGTATATATATTCATGAAATACATCCAATACCTCGCTTGAGGTTAAGCCAAAATCCCACTTATTCATACATTTGAGGTTTTCAGCATATTCTTGTTCTTCAGTAAGTGGAATGTCTGTTGATCCCCCTCCGCAACTACAGTAACTAGTTACCGACCGACTTTTAGTGTAATTGTTTTTTACAGGTCTACCCTTGCATCCTTTTGCATATGAAATTAGCGTGGAAAATGGAATATTGAACCTTCTTGACACTTCACGACCTAGACCTTTTTGCATTTGAGTTAATGCAATGTCCAAAGTTTACACTATGTATCGGCCCGCTAAACCTGTGTCACTCTTTCTAATGTAGGTCCGTGGCATGTCTCCTATGTGTTAATAAATCTGTAAAGAGATAAACAATGAGTAATTCAATCAAGAGCATTCTTCCTTTCTAATGCGTGATCACACTTTTCCAGACCTGTGAAGTAAAGGGGTAAGTTTGTTCAGGGATATAAGTCACAAACAACATACACTTTAATGTTGAATTTGTGCTCATGAGAAAGCCTTAACTTTATGCTACAAAACTAGATAATTCCCATTTCGCTCTCGATTAAACTCACTGCGTTATTGAAATTTGAACTTAGTGTTGTCCAATTTAGATTTCAAATTAATTTTCTTCAGTTTTCGAAAATTGCATCATTTAAAAACTATTGCTTGTATGAAGCTTAAATTGATAAAGAAGATCGTTTGTGGTACTTCTAAACTACTAATAGTAGTTTCAGATTTTTATCACATCTGAGCAAATTTTTATGGCCCGTGATCATACTTACCCTGTTCCACACTTACCTCGTGTGACCCTGTACCAAGTTTCATGGTTTTAAGGATTTTTTAAACCTAATTTTCATAGAATGACTTAACTATAAGATTCCACGTGAACTTTGAAAATTTTGCTGCAGCAGGGTAGACAACCTGCACAAGATTGTCCTAAAAATATGCATTTTTCACCTTTGCGACCCAGTTTTTGTCAATTTTCTCGACAGTTGTTGTGTTTTGTCACGCAATAAACATACAACAAATGCTCTGGATCATTCTTAGGAGGGTGATTATGAAAGCTTGTGCCTCAGATAATGTTAAACAATATTCTTATTTTTAAAAATAGCAAGTTTCGCTTTAAGGGATTCCTGTTAGAATGCAAGAAGACGACAACGGTGGCTTTCTCTTTTTCTCTGGTCTCGTGAACAAAAGGACAAATGAAACATTGGGGCCTGGGAGGGGAAGGTGGAAAGTAGCAATGTTTGGGTGGCGACTGACTCTTCATTTGCCTTATACGTACTAGAATTCACGTATGATTATCTCGGGCGAAACGAAAAATAGCTATTCAAGTAAGACAGTTGTGTTGTCAACTGCCGGATCCTGTTATTGGCAGTCATGTTGTTAGCCATTCGTCAGCTGTATTCCATGCTGGAAAGTATTCGAAGCTGCTATTGTTAATCTTTGCTTATTGTTTCCTCCTCGTATGATCGATCGTCAGTGCTAGTGCCACAATGGCGAAAAAGAGTTGTGTCTTACGTGAAGACGTAAGAGACAAACTGATTGTATCTTCAGAGGAATTACAGGAACATTATGTCCCAATTTACTGGCATGCAATGAGGCATTTCAACTGAAAAAGGAAGAAGAGAAAGGACGAATGTAATAAAGATTTTCCAGTTGCTGAGATTTCTAAATCAACTGCAGCAAAAGTGCTTGAACAATGGCATTTCTACCTGTCCTGGGTTTACAACGAGTTGTTCCCAATGATAACGAATTATTATAAATCATGTCAGAACATACGCAAATCTTTGGGTGTCCAAGTTCTGCTCTTGTGGAAATAATGACCAATCTGTGATAGTTCAAGAGACCAATAATAATAAATATTGTATAACTTATTTATATAATAAACAAAACAGAGAATATTAGGTGATATACCCAGGCTGTGTGGTCAAGTGGGTACGATTTTGCACTTCGGATCGGCGCTGACATACACGCAAGTTTGAGTTCTAGTGTCGCGCATACTGACTGAGGATTTCCAAGATTATCTCAGTTTCACCAAGCGAATTTCGGTATAGTATTACTGGATCTGATCTCCGTGGGACGTCATTCCTCCATATCACAGGCGCCGGAACCTGGGGGCTGAGACCCATTGGGCGGTTGAGCCCCCCCCCCCCATAATTTCTTTGTGGGAACTCAGCCCCTTCAATGTTTCAGTGATATTTCAAATGTTCTTACTTCTTCAAACTGTTCTTCTTGCCTAGATTTTAAAAACTCTGAGGTCTTTTCTTTATATGGAAAGTACATTTAAAGTAAACATATTTCCCACGATGATTGCAGTTTAACAACTTTTATTCCAGTCGCACCATAAATATGTTTTCTTTCTTGCACCGTGTGCCGATGAGGATTCTTGTTTTCAATGTTACTCGGGTCCTCGGCTGTGGTCAGGGACGAAATGGTCATAGGGAGCTACCGGGACAATTCCAGCCAAAAAGGACCGGTGTCTACAACTGTAACGATTGCTTTGTAATCAAATGGTTGTTTTCGTTGCGAGGAAAACGTGATCCCTTACCGTTAGCTGACTAGATGTTTCTCGTTAAACATGTAGACAATAAAAACAATAAGAATACTAAAGGCATTGTTACCAATAATATTTTCGCGCATCAACACGAACACTCATTCAGTTGGTTTAAAAGGAAAGGAATATTGGTAGTGCGTACTGCTTAATCCTAAATTTCCTTCTACATATTCCTTCCAAGAAGTACCAACTCTATAGGAGACCGAGATCATTTGGACTGAAAAAAAAAAAAAACGTTAGTATTTGACCGAACCCTTTCTTTCCCCACAATGTTGCTGTTCTTATGGATTTATTCTGAAGATAGTAGTTCATGCACGCAGCCTTACAACTTTAAATAAACCTTAGATTTTTCTCTGTATTTACTTTTCTATACATCTATCTGTGAATCTACCCTTTCCACTCATAAAATCTTGATCGAATCTGTCTACCTATCTGTATATTTTTCCTTTGGAAAAAAAAACAAAAAAAACTGATTTATGATTGAAAGTGCTATGAATTGAAGCAAGCATACATCGCTTTAACAATTAAAATCAAGATCTAAGTCAACAATTAAATCTCACTCCCTTTGAAATATTGACATATTTGTTGAAACTAATCTAAAAGTACATTGTATTATTAAGAACGTAACTGGATCTCTAAATATTCTATGTTGCAAGAAATAATAGTTTCTGTCGAGCATTCACGGAAGAGGCCCGGATTTTTAAAGTTGAAGATGGTGGTGGGTTATCTGTAAATCGGCGATAATTTTGTCCAATTAGATGGAAAATCCGATTCACCTCTTCCGTCTTGCCTTGTATGTTTCATATCAAAAGTTACAGAGACAGAGAAATTAGATACAGGAGCTAAAGCTCATGGTTTTGAAATTCGATTGGAGACGTTTAACTTTTATTTTAGTTTGTTTCTGTTATGTAGGGTTTTTAAACACACTGATATAGTGAATACAGCAATCGAAACGAAATCTTTGTCGAAGAAAGAAATGTCAAAAAATGAAAATTCTAATCTATGACTACACAATTTGAAGCCATTTGGGAGGAAACAAATTCTGACGCAGAAATGCTCAGCTTGTTAGAGCCACAGCTGCAACGCAACATATAGATTTCTAAGAAACAGGGCAATGAAATTTTATCAACAAATGTTTTATGAAGTAATTGATATATACATATCTACTTGATTTCAATTGAAAGTTCATAAATTCATGATCAAAGCAGATAAGTTTGTTACTGGCGCATTCAGCATCTGTGATGAGTTTGCTGACTTCTATAAAGATGACCGTGACAGAAATAGGGTGATTTTACGCAGATATACAGATGCTTATCAGAATAATGGAAACACCTGAACGAAAGTGCAACTTACCAGATTAATATGGTGTCGGGCCACCTTTCGCCTTCAGAACAGCCTTGATGCGACGTGGGATGGAGGCATAGAGGTCGTGAATGGTAGCAAGTGGAATATTACACCATTCCTCGTGCAGGGCATCGGCCAGTTCTGTGAGAGAGGATGGAGGTGGAAATCGTCGCCGGAGTCGTGTTTCCAAGATGGACCACAGATGTTCAATTATGTTGAGATCTGGGGATTGGGCGGGCCAGGGGAGGTGTTGAACTTCATCCCGATGTTCCTCAAACCACGCTGCAACAACTCCAGCTGTGTGAATGGGTGCATTATCATCCTGGAATATGGCGTCATTGTCCGGGAACAACATCCGGACCATAGGATGCAAGTGGTCTCCTAAAATTGCGACATAATCGTTGGCAGTGATGCGTCCGCGAAGTGTGACCACAGGACCCAATGAAAACCATGATATTGCGGCCCACAGCATCACCGTGCCGCCGCCATGTTTCACAGTTGGGCGGAGACACTGCAGATCATACGCTTCTTTGGGCGTTCTCCACACATAAACACGGCCCGTGGTTTGGAATAGGGTGAATGGTGACTCATCCGACCATACCACACGTTTCCAGTCGTCAACGGTCCAAGTTGCATGGTCGCGGCACCATTTGCGGCGTGCTAAAGCGTTCTGGTCCCTGATGAAAGGTTTGGCCCGTGCAACACGACCCCGTAAGTTCATGTCATGTAATTCGCGGCGGACTGTGATTGTCGAAACAGGTTGGGGGAGGTGCTGATTGAGTTCCTCCGTCACTTGCGCCGCAGTGGCACGACGGTTCCGCGTGACAATGCGCTTTAATACCCGGCGTGCCCTATCACTGATGCTTTTCTTCCACCCACTGTTCCGCTTCCCCGATGTGGTTTTCCCGTGTGTTGTGTAGGCCGTCATCACCTTCGACACTGTCCCTGGTGACACACCTAACACACTAGCCACTGCCGTCACACTCACTCCACATAACAGCGCACCAACAATTTGCCCTCTTTGAAACTCTGAGAGGTCTCCCATTTTACACTACCTCCGTCTTGCAGCCACTGCACACTCCTGTTCCACGACGCCTGACGTAGTATGGAGACCGACCTAACACACCACCACCAGCAGTCCGGCGCTGCGGTCGCCACGACACCACTGCCAACCCATACATCTGACGTGTTGCCAACTACAGGTGTTTCCATTATTCTGATAAGCATCTGTATGTGCCTGAATAGGAAATCTGAAAGCAAGAGAAACAATAGTTGACGTTCTAACGACAAATTGTCTTCAAAAGGATATGCTACGAGAATTTACAAAATTCATTCCATCCAATATCAACATGTAAAGCAAAGATGATTTTTAAAGCCCTAGAAGGCTGGAGACGTGCCTGAGATCAACCACGACCCAAAGCCGACTTAATACTCTTGCCTTGCTCAATATGCACGATGACCGTGACCAGCTCTCTGTAAATGAAATGAATAGGATTCCCCAAAAGATACTGTAGGGTGACCGTACCGAATGTTTGACCAAATAAGAAACTTTCAGTGTAAACAAGAACTAACGTTTATATAATAATATAAAATTAGTTATTTTTCTACGAAACAAAGCGTGAGACAGTGCAGAATAAGTCAAAGGAAAAGTAGCTCTCTTTCTTTTCATTTGACAAGACAATAGACAAATATATTGCTGAAGGTGTAGTTGACTAGTTGTAGTAGCTAATTGTGAACTACGATTGTTGCAGTGCAATCATTCAATTTAGTTTAGATTCTTCCTTGAACAACGAAGAAATAAAATAATTAATTATTTCACTGCACCTTCTAGTAGACATCCACACTTGCAACTCAGTCCTCGTATTCTGCGCTCTGCTCTCTTCCAGATTCACTTTATACATTTTACATGATTTGGGGGGCAATGCATTTCCTGATCGCACAACGTTTGGTGACTACACTATTAAGGCTTATGGAAGTATAAAACGTACTGTGTTAACTACTACTGTATCCAATATAAACTCAATTATTGCCATTTGTATCAACCATTGGCGCCTGGCCATTACTGGTGGGATCATCCTATTTAAATATATCGTTGTGCAGGAAAGAATTAGCTAATACAGCATTCATCTGTTTCCCCACTCAAAGTTTTTCTTTGAACCCCCCCCCCCCTGCCTGTGAAACTCATATATGTAAATTATAGTAAACTGACTATTATGTATCTAACTAGGTGGCACATACCTAACAGAAGGTCGATATTCTCGAGACGGTAACATGTTAGCCAGTTCTTTTCTTCTTCCGCTATTTAGACGTGGTTTAGTATGCTAATATAGAAGTATACTCGAATTTTGTCACACACACTTTGTATGTAGGTTGCTAAACTCGTAGTTTTTTTTTAAAAAAAGAAAAGAAAAACCTGTTTGCGTATTTTTCGTGAAGACTTTATGAATACCATAATGTTAATAGTAGTAGTAGTAGTGGTGGCTGTAGTCATGGTTTCTAATTTAATTTAATATTTACGTAGATTCCTTGTGTCATTATATGGTCATTCCAGCGTGAAAGATAGTGTTCGTGTGGGTTTTGTATGATGTCAAAATAGATAAATCGGACCGAGAGCAGAGTTTTTCTCTCGATAATGTAACGTTCAGTTTGTAAGTTCACTTTGTAATACCATTTTCCTATCTTGTAGTTGTAGGTTGCAGTTTCCTATCTTGTAGGGTACATCACGAAATAACTAACGCCAGATAGACATCTGAGTGAAACACGCCAACTCGTAGTTATTTCAAATCACTTGGGTTTAGGCATTAGACGAAGATCACGAAACTTCACTACCAAGCCATATGCGTCAGAGGGAACACCTAATATGTTAAGGTGGATGCTACATGACAAACAGACAATATTTCCTTTTTCTTTCTTTTCTTTCTTTCTTTTTCTTTTGCTTCGGAGCGGAGAGTAACTAAAGATTCGTGGTACTTTTAAGAAGTCTATGACGTATTTAGCGGATATATTCGGAGATGCCTCTCTCTGAAAATTCCAATTTATATGTAAATATGTATATTTTAGTTCCAATTATGTTGTTATATTTTTAAGTACATTTCATACCAGAGTGGCCATGTACTCCTAAAACCCTGCACCCGCTCCGTAACTAATTATTTGATGTCTGCTTGCTATTAAATTGTATTTCAATAATTACATCATGAATTCAGCCTCTTTTAACTGTAGAAAAGCACACACGAACATTCCTCGTTTTCCAACGGACAGACGTAGGCAGCATAACCTAACTAGAACGTTAAACGCGATCTATTTCGAGCTTTTAGGGAAAATACACTTTCTTTCTATAGAAAATATAGGAATTACTTTCGCAACATAAGATTTTTTAGCGGAAAATGAATATGACTTTTTTTTTTCACCATTTCAGTCTCCGTCAAGCAGTTTTCTCTGGGCAAGGATGAAGAAGACCACAGGGCCTACCTTTAAGTGCAGTACCTTCCTTGGAACTGTGTTCCACATAGTTTAACTGTGAGAAAACTTTGGAGAACCTAAGTCAACCTTATCGGCATGAGCGAGACCCGCGCTGCCTACGCATTGTTTAAGTGAATAAGATAAGATAAAATGAATTGTATGGGCAGTAACAGCAATTGTTTAACTGAAGTCAGCGATCGTAACCATTGAACCACCGTGATGGTGATGGGTATGTGGTGATGTTTTGAAAACACTTTTGCAACTTTTATAGAATAAACTATCAATATCTCGACCAAAATTTGTTGTGTATTCCTAAAAGTTTTATTCTGTGGGTCACTTTAGTAACTAATTACTTCGGCTTCACCATAACCTGTTATGTTTTTTTTAAATTCCAATAACAACATTTCCCCAACTGGGTTTCGAACCGAGGGTCGTGTGATCAGTGTCAGTGCTCGAAGTGAAAGGGGGAGGAGGCACGAAGGGTCACGCCGCGCCGTGCCCTTACCTTTTTCATTTTGAATTTGGCACACCCCTACCTTTTTTTATTATTAATGGGAGCTCATTACCTTTACTTTCAATAGGCAATCGCCGCCGCTAGGAGTAAGAGCAAGCGTGCCCTTACTTTTTCTTGCCAATTTCGGCAACCGTTTCCTTACCTTTTATAACCAACTTCGAGCACTGATAAGCAAACATACTGATGGGGCAGAAAAAAATTATATATTTCTTTATTCCATCATGGTTAGAATGTCAAAATGTGTGCACATGTAAATTTTGACAACTCGAGAGCAATTAGGGTAAGTATGCCCAATTTCGCAGTATATTTTATATTTTGCCTATATTATCAATTATATAATTTGCTATTAATAACACACTACATTGTTTGATAAGTTCTTTCAAACCTGACCAGAGACATGTTTTGTAATTTATTTTCTCCTTTTAGAAATTTAGTAATTATCATCTAAAGTACATAATGCAACTGTTCCCAATTTCGCAGTTCTCCTTCCTAATTTCGCAATAGAGCTGCCTAATTTCGCACTATTGTCTTTTTGGTATTAATTTTACTACATCACTACGTTATACGCCTATATATTATGTTAGAATACATTTAGGTGTATAGGCCGATATAAAATGTATTATACTGTGTCATACAATATTTTTGTATTATTTTTTGTTATTAAATGAACATAGTGCATCTTATCATTCAAATTAGCGAAGCTAAACAAAATGTAGGCCTATGCCTAATTACGCAAGGAAAACTATTAAAAACTATTATTAATCCTGTTGAAATAGCTAGATACAATAAGAAATAATAGAACATAAAACAGGAAATTGCATAGACAAGGTATTTCCAATTAAACGAAAGCTAGTCTATATGATAGATCAAATGAGGAAAGGCACAAAATGTTCAAGTGCAAAAATGGTTCTTATTCATTTTCCTCCCTGGCACATGAAATCAGGTTCATAACGCAGAATACCCTGGCAAAGTTCATGAAACCAATCCAAACATTGAAGACATTGTATCCATTTCGAGCCTGCTTTGTCGTCCTTAAAATGTCCTTCACAACACTGACAGATGTTGTTGTTGTTTGCTTTGATCCTTGTAGGTGCAGGATTAGGAGTAGATTTTATTCCAGATGTTCCTTGCTGAGACACTTCCACTGCCTTTGAACCATCACCAAACATGTGCGCCTTCTGGGCAGCTGTCTTCTCTTGCGGACCTCTATGTGTTTGGGTAGTGGTAACGGCTCTGGTGTTTCGATGACATGCATATGAGCAGCAGACGGCTTGAACGTGCTTTCAGGAAGAACATGTTTGTTCAGTGGATAAATGCTAGTTTTTCTACAGAACATGTTTACCCAGAATCTCCCCTCCCCTCTTCGCCTAGTGGAACTCTAAAATGTCATAAAAACAGTTCTAAAAGCTTACAAGCGTTTCTAGAGTTTAAATTTCCAAACAAAAGATCCAATAATAAAGTATGTTCAGTTTGACAACGTTGCACACAAACTTATTGTTACAACCTAACCTCTTAGCTCTGCCTTCTCGTGTACCGGAGCTAAGCAAACCTTTACTGAAATTAAGCCTATAATGTTCTTTGAATGATGGCTACAGATATTGTGAATAAACCATTATATTACTTGTCATTTCCTCTCTGCATTTACATATGCATGCTGCAGTATACTCAAAATCAATGCTACAAATACCTGGTGAAAGAAGGAGCTGCATTCGATGTCTTTGAGCGTTACGAAAAACATACGACTCTTTCTATCTCTTCTAGTTTCTTGCAAATCCTTCAGATGCAAGAGCACGAAAAAAAATCTTCTTATAAAGGAGCATCTTCCATCTATTATCAATGAGTCGCATCACTTCCACATCCTTTCCTAACTTAGTTCTACTTTATTGTACAAGTTACTGCGAAATTGGGGATACTGCGAAATAAGGCATACTTCCTACTTTGGGAGTTAACGATATAATATAATTCTTGTTTCTGAAGAGTGAAGAAAAAGTGTGAAAATGCCCATATTTTGACTTTCTAACCATGATAGAAGAAAAAAATAGAAGTTTTTCTGCTCTGTAAGTATGTTTGCTTGTGAGTCGAGTGGTTTATTAATCATCACAGTCAGCTAATATGTAATACATCACATTATCACAATCAGCTACATATCAGAGTAGAGTAAAATTAGGCCCGCAGCAAATATTCACCCAGGGAAATTGCGCGATTCCCTGTTTTTGCAGTGACTATTTCTTGCTTTTAATAAACGAAGATTCTGTTTCCGGTTTCTGTCGGTGAAATACACATACTACGATTTGGGTTGTGTGTATCTGGTATAGAAGAAAAAGAGAAGAATGGGAGAAAAGCTAGATTAATTTTGTTATTGTGTGTGTATTTGGGTAAGAGTTACCCCGTATATCAGCAAAAACCGCTAGCACACTTAATGCCTAAGTTTCTAGCAAGTAATGCATACATGTATTGAAGGGTGGCAAAAACATGGTAATTGTCTGTATTACATTTAAAATATTGACTAATGAATATGCATATTAGCAGTGGTGTCGTTCTGTTGGATAATTGCTCTTCATCTGCCGATTATTATTTGTTAGTTCTAGCAAGACTAATATTATTACACTCTTTTAATTTAACTCTATGTGAGGAGCAAATCTTACGATTGATATTTAACTAACTTTCAATTAGCTAGAAACTTGAAACTTTGCATATCTCCTTAAATCTGATGCAATGCACGACTATGTAGAACATTTCCGAATTATCACGAGTTGTTCAATCATTTTGCGACCAAAACTTAAAAAAAAAAAGAACAAAAAAAAACTTTGGTGTGTGTACAGAGTTTTTCTTTATCTTCTTAATACGCGTCGAATTATATAAACATTTTGTAAATGTTTTATGAGTTTTCTGATCATTTTTCGACTAACATTTCAAAATATTCCTTTGGTGTCTATCTGTGTGTTACGAATAGTTTTATAATATCTGTTTTCAGCTTTTCATAATTTATTATTTTACAACAAAAATATATGATGATAATATTACTATAAACATATTTTTTATAACATGCTTTTATTAAAAGGTACACTAAAAAGAAGAAAATGAATGTTTTCTCATACCCGTAGAAAAGTTTGTATGGCAAAATTTAATTAGCTATTTTTCTAAATCATCAGCTATAAGTTAATCATAATGCTGTTACCTCCCATATAATCCATTTTATCTTTATAAGTTAATCATAAGTTCTATCAGTTAATAACGTTAAGTAAAATGTAAAAATTAAACTGAATGGTTTATTTATGCCCGACACTTTTAAATATTTGCTTCAAGTTTTGCCGTCAAAACCTGCTCTTTTTAGGCATAAGAAAAAGCGTATTTCTCCTCTTTAATGCATTTTTAATGACAGCCTGATTAAGAATTAATATTATTATTATTGTAGGTATGGTTTGATTATATTATTATTGTTACTTCAATTTTCAGACTAGGCAGTTAAAGATTTAATTTTATGGAAAGCATTTGAGAGTTCTTCACGTAGAACTCTTGTTTTTCTTGTTTATTCTATTTTCATGTCACTTGATTTTATTTCTCGATCTCCTTCCCAATCGTTTCGTTACTATTCGGATATTTGCGTGTTCACAGTCTCATAAATTGTGGACGTTTTTGCACTTCGGAGATTGGCGAGAAAATGAAACCAGAGAGTCCTCTATTGCAAATTGAGTAAGTGTAGTAATGGAGCGAGAAAAAGTCCAATTTTCTTGCCAAAAGTTGTCAGCTAAATTTTCTCCTTAAGAACTTTTAGTTTCCTGATTTCCATAATCAAAAATTCCAACTCAGAAATTCGCGCTTTTTCTCTTTTTCCTTTTTCCGTAAAAACAGAAAACCTCATATCGAAAGCGAGAAGAAACCGCGTCGAATGCGGTAAGTTAAAATGTAGGAAGAGAAAGAGGGGGGGAAAGTTAATTCCAGGGAAGCAATTTATTTTGAACAAAAAGACACTGTAGTTAAATTATTTCTTACCCTAATAGGACAGATGTGGACAGTTGTGGATGGTTTATAGTTGTGTGATGAAGACTTCTATAAGTTTGTTTTACAGGAAGATTGCCAATACATAAAAATGAAAAATCTTGTTTAAAAGAAAGATGGAATTGCTAAATGAAGTAAAAGCCCACTTAATTTGAATTGCTTTACGAACCCCAAGGGTATTTTTTGTTCTTCATCACACATTGTACCTATAACTACTACTTGAGAATCGGCATCCCTTTTTCTGGATGTGTACCATCATGTTCCACCAAGACAATGCATCAAGTTATTGTGCTCGTGTAACATTGTGGTGCTTTAGAACGTAACTGCAGGATGTTTGCTGACCTGGAAAACTTCGACGTTCCTTTATGTCGACAAAGACGTACAATGACGTAGAACGATATTTTGTACTTGTGGAACATCAAAATACACTCTCAATAGTCTTAGCCTATCTAGTGACATATGTTAGAATGAAACACTTCTGTCGAATTTTAGGTTATTTTCGGCCTATCCACCGAACTTCCTATTCTTCACCATAACCCATCCCTTTATTGGAAGTCCTATACTGTTTCTGTATCCCACAAGTGGAACGGACTGCAATTTCCATTTAGGGACTCAAATTCATGAACAAGTTTTAAATCTAACAACCACCTCTTAGAGCAACACAACTAAGATAAGTTTCAATAGTAGACCCCTATTATCTCAAATCGTTAAATTATATCCAGTAAATTGTATCGCTTTAGCTGTCAATATATATTTAATTGTAAGTCGATAATGTCAGTTTATATATATTCTCATGGAATTCATAGCATTGTATCTATATCTGTGTTCTCGTGTGTGTGTGTGTGTGGTTAGTGAACTTGAGATTATCAAAAATATGTAGTCTAAATATTTTTTGTTTGGTGTCCACTCTTTTATTTTTTGCTTTATTTTCTTTATAATTACAAACTTTGTTGTATTATATAAAGGTTTCATCTGAGTAGTGTTTACTAAAACTGTCAATTACTCTCTCTGTATTCACGGTTAAGTGGTAGAAAAGGTCGTAAGGACCCTACTTCGCTATGTAAAACAAGGTAAATAAATAAACAATAAATATCACATTAGCCCCATAGTGGGTCTTAAAATGTAGTGTTCGATGTTTTTGCCAGAAGGTCGACTGTTTCCTAAAGCAAATATAAAGAAATGTAGTGTATGGAATACCTGAAAGACAAAAGGCGTATTCCTGCCTCCTGGATAAAGGTATAAGAAGTGTGACACTAAAAGTCTTGGGAGCTGGGATAAGTTTTCTTTTGTGAAGAAACGAATGTTTACGAAAAATAATTTCTTTTATGGAAAACTTTTTTTTTTTTTTTTAATACTGAAACAATAAATATTGTTTGTCCATTTTGGGAATTATAGCATCTAAAACTGCTTTTTCCATTTATTTACTATTTCTTTAAACTTGATTTTTTTTCTGCTATATCATAATAGCCTAACTCTTTTGCTGTATCATAATACTGCTGCAGTTTCTTTAAGATCGTACGAAAGAAGAAAATATTCAAATTCCTTTCCACCATACCAGTGTCACTGGCGGTTTTTTGTATAGGCTCATAAAGGATTATAATCAGTATTTATAAACAGACTTTTCATCAGCATTGTCTAGCATTGCTAATGTATACTTTTTTTTTTCATATTTTTCTCAACTTTATTTAATGTGTTTATAATAATTGACACGAGTTCTGTTTTAAGTAGCTAACGAGATATTGAAAAATATTGTTTACTAGCATTTTATATTTATTCTTGATTGTATTGTTGTGACTATTTTTAGTGTTACATATGCTGTACTTATGTACTTGCTGACTTTATGCTGTATTGAATCTTAATCGCTGTTTACTGCACGCTTAATATTATTATTATATAACAATTATTATTATACATCAGATGTTTGTGCTATATAGCTCAGAGGAACTACAAAACTAAAACTTACCAATTGTGGTGCGAATCCCTTGAATTGGTCACTCTGAAAAACAGAAGAAAAAGAGCTGAACGGTTTCTTACGCGTATTATAAGCAGTGATATATATTGCGAATATATATTGATCAAACTATGTTGGCGGGTTCCTCATCATAAGACGAGGCAGAATAATTTTTTGTATGTGAGACAAAAGAATACTGCGCTAATCAGGATGTGTAATAATGTGATGGATTATTATTATTGGTTGTATATAGGCAACAGTGACATAAACCGACCACAAATCTGTGTTATAATGTTCCATGGCGAGCACTGCTGCTGTATTTATCCAGCGCCGTGCTCAATTTACAGCCTTGGCCAAATATCGACTTTTTACAAAGTTTAAGACTAGGGTTTCATGCCTTCAGTTTGATGTGTTCTGTTCCTTGATTGTTTTGACTGTCTGAAATAAGCCAGGTGCATGTGTCGTGCTGGTGTGTTGTAGGTGGTTTGAATGTGTGATCCTATACGAATTCTCAAGATGTTACTTTTAGAGTTCGTCTTAATTATAGTTTTGACTCCTGCGTAGCCGTGTTGTTACCGCAGTCACTTTTTGTTCGAAGGGGGCCCGGGTTCGATTCCCGGTGGGAGCTCTATTTCATGGTAACGTTTCGATTGATGGTGTGGGTTGGTGTCAGGAAGGGCATCGTGCCGTAAAACATGTGCCAAAAACTAAAACCTGTTCAATACGTTGACCCCATCTCTCACATGGGAAAACCAGCGGAGACAAACACACTATCAGTGTTTAGTGCTATATCCTGGAGCTATAGCTTGCATAAATAACGTTATACAGCTCAGGTTTCTAGTTGGTTCATTGATGGTGTCATAATCAGGCAATCACGCTTCCGCTTTGGTATCCTTACTCACTCAATTTATTACTCCGTTTATATACAGGATGTCCCAAAAGTTAGTATTCACCCAAGTAAACTATGAACCTAATAAACCATCTAAATAACACAAATGCAAAATTCCTAATCTTAGAGATAACAATTCTCGCTGTCGCGCACTTAGTGCGGCCTAATGCTCTACACACAATTTTCCTAAATGGCCCCAATGCTCCATACACGTAAATCATGAGATATGTCGTTAGAAGGCTCTTAAAACACCTGATAGGTTGCATATAAATTTTTAGTCCTACAACTGGATTTGGGGCCCTAAGATTCCAAAGACGTTAATCGAAAACCTCTTTAGCTAATTATTTTTTTACGGGCAAATATTGTTGTTACAATCGCAATTGGTACACTTTTGACGCGTAAAAGTTTAAAGAAAAAAGAATCCCATGTATGGTTCAGCTGTAGAGAACCAGGCATGTCACTTGGAAAGCTTTAAAAGACGCAGGGCGTGGAAGCTTTCAATTTTAAAATTAACGTGGGGGGGCTACCGGACTGGGCCTGCATTACTGGGCCAGTAACAAAGTTGTAAAGTAAAATGTAATTCGCTACAGAAGTTTCCCATCAACTTAGGCTCCCATGAGCAGTCATATGACTTAAGATTTACGTGCAACTTATTGATGTCTTATAAGCTGTGCAACGATTTATAACTTGACTTACCTATCTCTTTTATCTTTGTTGTGCTCTAGGAAGCCGTTTGTACGCAACCGCTAGATTGGTTATCTATTGTACCTACCTACAGCCTACAAGTTAGTGAAAGCCCCATTTGGATAGGTTAATTTAGTTTTAGAGTTATTTGGGTGACTACTGACTTTTGGAACACCCTGTATATGCTCTTTTTAAATTCTGAATTACTTCTTATTTAAAACACTGACTTGTAATTTTAGATTAAAATAAGATATATATACGCCAAACTACTACAAACAATTTGTTTGACAGTTTTCCTATGGGGGCAACTTTTTCTCACTACTAGTCGTGAAAGTTCTTTGCACAATTTTCAACCACTCCCTGACCTAATTTGTGCAAGCGTCAAACCCTCAAAGCCGACTTCTATTTTTTTTTTTTTTTTCTTAGACTGAGTTGAAATGTTATTTGTAGCGGCATTAAGAAGTTGGAATATATCCAAAAGTGTTGTTGGCCTTTTTCAGGAAGAAAGTTTTTTGGTCTTTCCATCAGTTTCTTATTGTACACCGTGTCCACTCTCCGCCCAGACTTTTTCTTTCTTTCTGTAAGGTTGTCATAAGTTCTCTTCGCGTCTAAAAGTGAAAACTGTTTTCTAAGCTGTAGTTTCAGGCTTTTAATATTTGTTCCAACTTCTTACTTTTAAATTTGCAAGTTTGGTGTTCTCTGTTTCTGTAGAAGTAAAGTTCATAAGCGGAGTCAATAGTTATCCGCGTTATATGTTTCAGATTTTTTTAAAACTGAAAATGATATCTTCGACAGATGATAGTATAGTGGAATAGAACGCTATTGAGAAGCCACGTAGGTTGAAAACCTTTATCACACCGAATCTCTTGATGGTTTTCCACCGAGCGGTCGTAGCTCGGTTGATAGAGCGTTGGCTGAGCAATGCGGAGGTCCTGGAAACAATGCAAGTGGCCACCTATCTCTGCTGAGTTTTTTCTGCAATACGGGATGGTACCTACTAACTAAGCCTGATGAAGCACACTTCTCAGGCTTCTCTAACTTTTCTGTTTATTTCAGGCTACTTTTTATATTTTTTTTAACCAACATGGTTCATTAGCGGTATTGAAGTCTCGTGATTATCATCAAACACAAAGATGCTATCGACCTGAGCCTTAGATGTAGGGATAGTAACGAGACGAGACGAGACTGGCATCAGTCTCGTTCTCGTCTCGAATTTTTTAGGCCAGTCTTGTCTTGGTCTCGTCTCGATCTGAAAATTCCGGTCTTGGTCTCGATTGTAAACCTTAGTCTTGTCTCGGTCTCGTCTCGAGAGTCTCGAAAGACGATAGACTTTAAAAGTTGCCGTCTCTTGACTTATTTGAAATGTGTATGGAAGCTTTCGGATGTCAGTACAAGAACAAGAATATTAATATGACATTAACATATTTTGTTACATATAATTCGGGTTTAGATTAGAAATAATATTCTGAAATAGAGATAAAAACAGTACAACTTTAAAGTAATATATAGCTCTACTTAGGATATATAGAATACCAAGAAGTGAGACACAAATATATTTCTATTATGGGAACGTATTCATGTTATACCATAAATTGCGAAATTGGTTTACGTATCAGTAAATTTTGCTATTTCTAAATTATATTTAAATTGACTGAATAACTGTTTAAAAATGAAAAATTTACGTTTCAGTCGAAATTTTTTACCAGATTTATAGAAATAACTGAACGTACAATGTTAAAGATTTTCCGAAACATTCCTGGGAAAAGTTCGACAACTGTACCTACCTGGAAATTTTCAGCAATTTGGCTAATAAAAGCATCCGTCATACAGTTCTCAGGAATGTTGAGAGCAAGAAGAAGTCTAAAGGAGATTTGACGTGGGTTCATCAGTGAAAAATCTAGCGTCGTACTGACAGCTTTAAATTTCCAGTTAAAAGAAAACAGTATAGTGTGTTTGAATTATATTGGCTGAATTCTGAAGATATCAACAAAGTTGATCCCACGACTTA
>JAGDQP010012848.1:28925-49284 GCA_022664845.1 Lepisma saccharinum
TTATTGTTGAAATAAATATAAAATTGTATTTCAGTTTTAGTATTTAAATTTTATTTCCAAGGAATAAATAAATATTTTAAAAGAGAGAAAAAAAATGTGTAAGAAAAGACCCATATTAGAATCTAGACAGATTGGCTTCTTGACGTATGCTTTACAGTATCAGTATAGCAGAGGCTGATATAAATGGGAGAGTGTCAACAGAAGTAAAATACCGTATGGGGATGAAAATTCGCAGAAGAAAATAAATGCCTGTATTCATCCGAATCAATCTCCAACACTTTATATTATTGTTGAAAGACAACAGAAAATTGTTTGGCATTGATAACTTAACTACTTATATGACTTATAGTCATATTTCTAAACCACAATATAACATGTTAATAAAATTTATCAGAATGAAACTAATTGTCGCAAGACTTCTTCTAGTATGAAAATAATTGTCTCGAGATGCAAGTCTCGGTTTCGTCTCGAATATCAAGGGATAAGTCTGGGTCTTTGTCTCGTCTCGATTAAACCTCGATGCATAGTGTCTCGGTCTCGTCTCGATTCCTGGACTTTAGTCTCGGTCTCGAATTCGAGACGAGACCGAGAGGTCTCGGTACCATGCCTACTTAAATGCCTAAAGGCCATAAATAAAATTCATTCATTCACTGAGATGTCATACTACAACTTGTAGGGAAGTTGGCGATTGAAATTGTGCTATATTGCAGTATCCGTAGTACTTTGCTATAACCAAGCTCGTTATTTCGATACTTTCAATGGCTGTTGTTCAAGTTATCACGTTACGAGCTTTCATAGCTAGTGGTAGAAAGGAAAGTAAGAATGACGTAGATTTGTAGCACTTTACGGCAGTTTTCGTCGTCGTCAGCGATTTTGTCATTTAGTCGTGGAAAGTAAGTACATTATATATTTTTGTCATTGGTCTCTCTGGAATTATATTATTTGATAGTAAACTTTTTTTTTTTTTTTGCATAGAACTCATAGTCCAAATTCCGTACAATATTCACTATATTCCTGTTTTTCATTTTGGTTCATTAAAATGTCTTAGAACATGTTCAAGTGTACATTACAGTAAAAAGGCATTTTCAGAACTTAATGGAAGAAGTTTCAATTTGTTGTACATCCATTCATCAAAGTGCAGTAAAACAAAGGATATTAAACACGCTTTAGACTTTTCATAAGTATTTTTTTTTAAATTCTTTTTAAAAGTAAGTTACTTTTGTGTATATTTAAACGATTTGTATGCAAAACATAGATGCTGTGTATTTTAACGTAGGCTAACAGTTAACTAATTGTACATTTTTCTCCTTTTGCAGGTAAGTGTATGCATCTTAATTTTCCGTCAAAAGCGTAAGTTTTATATTTAATTTAAGTATTCTTTTTCATAGAACCACATAAAAGAGTGTTTAATGTTTGGAGGAAAAAAAAAACGCGTAACGTATTTGTAGTAACTTCTCTTTTCTTCTGTTTTTCTTCTAACGTTGGTTTTCCTTTTCTCAAGCCAAGAATATGTTACTGTCGTTTGAACAGAAACCAAAATTTGATAAAAACCCGAAAACTGGATTTTAAACAGAAATTAGAGTTTGATTAACAAGCCGCTATAAGCGTCTTTCATAATGCACCGTTCCAGGCGTGACGGTGATGTGACCTGATTTGGAATAAATTATATACATCGGTAAGACTGAATTTTGTGTATAGTATATTTTGACCTTTAGTCTATAAATGGTAAGGTAGTAGCTTACACATGTATATATTTAGTTGTTGTTTTCTACTTCCTGACATTACACTACATCGCAACTTCTAAAGTTAAAAGATTACACGCGTGACGGCGATTTGACCTCTGTTTATCAGTTTATCATTCAAGTCCCACTTCCATCTTACATTTATTATTATAATTGCTATTATCTATTTACTGATTGATTAGTTCTCAGTTACTTATTTTAGTTTTTACTCATTTCTTTACTTAATTCTGCGTGTATACAGACCGTAATCGGTGGCTTAACAATCCCAGAACCAGGCTTTGAAATGAAGTTAAAAACATGTTAAGCTTTTTCGTCTTATATAAAATGCACTCTTACTTATCACAAACTAATAAAATAGACATCACGTTCGCAAACCTCGTCATATATATTGCATTATCAATAGTTATTGCTATTGCATTATCAATAGTTATTTTTCAGTTAATATTAATGCTATTGCATTGTCTGTTTCTTGCATCTAATTGTAAAAGTAACCCACCTTACTCGCCTTTTGAATAAAATCATTATTAGAATAGTGCGATGAGAACTGCCTCTTCTACCTCCCTCTCTTAACTTGTTTGGCTCGTAGTGGGTATCGTGAATTTTTGTCTGGAACCATGATCCGATTTTGGATACCCTACGTTTATACCCGTATTTTATTTTTCCGTGTCCCTACGGCTTCATTTACGTATGTTACATCAGGATTTCCACTATATGTACGGGGCATGTTGTTTCATCCTATAGTACGTGAAGTCACGTAACAACAGTATTTAAACTCGATCCGTAAGTATTTAAGCCTATTCGCCTATTATTTTTTTCTCAGTGTAGCGTTTGTTTTTGACCCGGCAACAGTACTATCTAGTTTATCGTTTGTCATATTATCATTTAGAGTGATAGCGCTGGTAGCCTTCTGCGTAGCCTAGTCGGTAGCGCGCTCGACTTCTATGCGAGCGCTTCCGGGTTCTTTTCCCGTTGGGTGGCTCAAAATTTCGGTGTTGGTCCACCATCGTGAGGACAATTGAAACCCTTAGGGACTGTCGCGCCACTCAGTTTAGTTTTTTAGTTTAGATAGTGTTTGTGCTAGTGAATACATCTTTAGTTTTGCAGGTTTAAGAAAGTTATTATTTGTGGGCTAAAGAAAATGGAGTATCAAGTGAAAAATGAACGCACATTTCCGACTTATTCTTTTGTTGGAGCTTCTGGTTTCTACTAAAGGAAGTGCTTATGTTCTGAAAACAAAACCTTAGTTTCATAGCGTTTCAGGTGACTTAGAACTCTACGAAAAAGTTCACACACAGAATAATCTTTTCGTTTATCACCTACTGGAATTACACCCTATTGCACACGCAACCAGCTTCACAGACCATTTTAAATTAATTATGTGAACACTGTAAGCTACAAGGAAGCTTTGAAGACATTTCTTTCTTGCAGTATGATATTGCACTTCATTGTACTACAATGGTCAACTTTCGACAGGCAATCACTTCACAAAATGGAATTTTAGCAGCTTTATTACAATGCAAATTTGCATGGGGTGGGGGGTCACGGACTAAAGGGCCTGATCTTCTCACCGCTCCATAGATAAGACCTTTCTGTTTGATACTAGACATGTCTCGGTTCTTTCTGCCGACGTTGGTTTTTGGAGTTTTGGCCAGGTTTTGAGTGGTTCTGGACCACTGTGCACTGGTGAGAAAATGCTACGAGATTATTAATCAATTCATTACTTTTGTTATATACTCAGTGGGGGGTTCGCAGTATGGTGTTTCAAAATGTTGTAATTTTTGTAACACAAAAACTGACAGTCACCGTGACCGGGACTCGAACATGAGTCTCCCGGTTGTCGGTTGGGTATGCCGTCTATTACACAGATACACCACCACGGTACGGCAAATTGTGCAACGGAATTGCGCACAATTTAGATCCCGAATTGCGCACAATCTAGATTGACCAGTTTTGCGCAGATATTTTGATCGAACGTTGCCAATTTGACAGCTTTAAAATTTGTGTGCAAAACAGTTTTTTGTTGTTGTTCAGAGTAGAAAAGGGAAAGACATTAAAAATAAAATATTAATTCTCTTAAGGATTAAACTAATATAACTTGACGAGTAAATATAGCAAATCAAGATACAATTTGCCTAAAACAGCAAGTCCATCCAACTATTAACGTTTTCTTGGTTGTAATTTTAACCCTACAATTTTCAGAACTTTTATCCGTCCTGTCTCATATTATGAATATGTACCACCTTCAGCGATCTGGTACTGCTTCACTATGAAGTTATGTCTTTTCAAATCGTCTTTGTGTTGTGACTTCTCCTTTCGCAATTGATCGTAATTTCAATTTTGTTTCTGACTGTATCTTGAGCACGGTTGATACCACCTGATGAATGTCTGGAGACAGTGAATTGAACTGTTCGTGCTTATGAAATTATTCTGCCCCATTCGTCGTCCGAGAAACTTCTGAATGTGTGTGTTATACAATGTGATTTGGTATTTCAAGAGAAATATAGCAGTAAATATAAAACATATACATTTTTTTAAAAATGTACCCTCCAATATTTATAATCAATGGAGTAGGAGTAGTTATTAATTTAAACTCAAACAAAATACGACTTACGTACCAGCTAGTTTCGTCGATATAATTTTCGCGTACGTAGTCAGAGAAGTGAAGACCTTTATTTTTTTCGGTGCCACCGATATGAAATCTGCAAACGCATCGCAAACGCATTCCGTTGGATGAAAACATGAAAGACCGAGAAACGACTTTAACCACATCCCTGTAAAATACAATAAAACCCCTCAATTACACTGTTTCGGCAATGTATGACTTCTATAATATAATTTAGTTTATAGTCTAGTGATAATGATAATAATGACAATTTATAATAGGTGTAATCTGTTATATGGTACTGAAAGCAGTGACGTCGCAAGGAAATCAGCGTTGCTTAATATTGTAATGAGTTTACCGAAATATTATAAATTTCACTGTTCTGATTCATTTTCTAACAATCTAAAAATTTGAAGTCAAATCACGTACGGTACCTGTCTAATTCAGACTGCGGATTCAAGGAGTCTCGATATAAGTGTTTGCTGCCCTGGATCTTTCTCCACCAAGATTGCCCCAATTGGAATCGACACCCAATGATCTCACACCCTGGAAATATCTCCCTGGTAGCTTCATGAGTTGCAGTTTCGAAGTCTAAATGGATCGATCTGAAATTTATTCTAGCTTCTAAACTTCTTATAAAGAAACAACCAACAATATTGAAATGAAGTATGGTATCAACTTCCAGAAACATTATAGTCACAAATGGACGAAATGCTTATACCAGAACAAAGCATATCTAAATTTCATTACATACACTGTGAATATATAAAGTAAATTTTTGTACGTACCTGATATTACTTAGACAAGTTAGGATGATAATTACGATTATAGTACGATTATATTATCGCTTATATTATCGATTATATACGCTTCTTCATGTCTGACAACATTGCTTTATTTTTTGTGCGCAATCCTGTAAATTATGACAGCTTGTCAGCCGCTTATCATATGAAACTGATAAAACCGGAAACGTGTGCGCAATTCCATTGCACCTCTCTGTGCATATAGGATTTTCCTCTCGCCTGGACGCTCTCTCAGTTCCTTACTGCTAGTTACGAAGCAGATAATTTTTAAAGAAGTGGGGTATTCAATCGCATCAGATAAGTCCGTCTTATTTAAAGATTTCATTCAAATTATATTTGAGTCTTGTCGGTAATTTTAACCATCGAAATGAATTAACTATAGAATTTCGGAAGTGGTTAAGCGCTATTTTACCCGTAAACATTGCGGAGGTTGAAGGATTGAGAAGAGAGTAGAATTGTTGTGTTCACTTGGCCACTTCTTCGATTTCAGGGACTAAATTTCATTAAGGAAGCATCAATACGTCTGCTTGTAATTGTCTATTTTCACTATGTGTGGTTAGGTTATAAACTAGCCGTTTTATGATATGAAGATTGTTAGTTTTATATAATTAACGTAAGTTCATTATTAAGATCATTTGTTGACTTTGGAAGGGCCTTAAGGCAAATACATATATAAAGTTAAAACAGAGAAGCATGATCTTTTTGGAAAAATATATTCGTTGAATTATATCCGGAATAACTCACACTACTGGATAGAATGTTTCCCCAAATATGTACTCGGAAGTTGAAGGTGTGTTCCTAAAAGGTTATCTCCACGAGATTGAAATTCTGTGTACGATGTGGGAAGTGTTGGTATACGTTAAGAGGATAAGGGAAATAGACTAGATATTCGTGGGAGGGAATCGAGAGAACGGTTGCAACTTCCTTCATTTGCATCAGCCGCTTTGTTTTGTCTTCAAGCTATTGGTAGAAGCGAACTGAACTTTCGGAGTATACCCTTCCCTTGAGCTTAGGAAATGTAGAGAAATCAGTTCTAAGAATAATCTGAATGTTCATGTTCCAATATTAAATATGCTACTGGGAGTTTCTTCTGTCCGTCTTCTCCCAGATTCCTGGGTCAGGCTGTTCTTTATTCTGCAGAAATTTTGTTACGTTTCTATACGTTGTAAGATTTGCCCTCTTTTGAACTAGTCTAACTATTCTGGTTTTCAGTACTAATGTTCATAGCCCCCTTTTCATTGATTTTGTATATAGCTCCGACGTCCGAGATTACTGTGGACATTATTGTCACCTGTTTCATTTTCCACTGTTCTCTGAAATTTGCGCGAGTTCGTTTTTCTTCTTGTTTTTGTCTCCATGCATTTCCCAAATTAGCAAGTTCTGACCTGTTACATGGCATTAGTAAGACTTTCAGTACCTCAGGGGTTAAATATTTATTTCTTTAGTTTGTAAACTGGATCTCTCTCTCTCTCTCTTTTTTTTTTGTTTTGTTTTTGTATTTTAAAGGGAAACAGGTACAATTTGAAATGACAAATGAATGACATTGATATGATGAGAAATAGCAATTACTTTCTTAATATTATATCTCCATTGACTACCGTAGCCCTAAACGATGATAATTATGATGATTCGTACGTAAGAAAACAATAAGCAAATAATAATATACTTATTGAATGTTACCCAGGGAGATATGCCTCTAACTAATCGTTTGCTGGCACTGGAAGATGTAGACCGACTCGAAGTCATCCAGGGAGGAAGCGTCTGATGTACGAAAAGTCATCCAAGTAGGAAACATCTTTTTCCCACACTGATCTTGGGAGACATAGTGAAACTCATCCAAGGAGGAAAAATATTCAGTACAAAATCAAAGTTTATATGCAAATCCAACTTTAGTTATATCGACGTATAACCCATTTGCAGGTTTTGATCCAACCTATAAATTAAGTTTCGGCAAGTAACAATTTAATCCTGGAAAACAACTGGGGTGCTGGAGCACCCCAGTAGTTATTCAAATTGCCGCTAGTACCGCAGCTTGCAAGGACATCTGCTGTTGCTTTCTGTATTCTAGTTTGATAGGTCGATGTTCTTTTTGGTGGTTGTGAAACCTTTTTAGCTTTCGTATAAAGTGCATTTAGATAGGCAGTGGGGTACTACATCACCCCAGGTGTGTGTGCTCGTAGATAAACTTTTGTCCTGCGAACAATTACTTTAGACAATATATTAGTGCTTCGTCCTTGATATATGATGGCGCAAGTCAGTACAAGTTCAAGCAAGTTTCCAGATTTTGTATTGTCCGTACTAGATGAAGGGAATGATTCTGGAAGTAATTTTAGCGATTGTGAGGACAATGTAGAAGTGCACTCGGAAGAAGACGATGAAATTGGTGCAAGTGATGTAAATGTAAGTAAGTGTATGCTGTATTGCATGTTGGATCAGGCCGGTGTGAGCTCAATGGTTCTGTTTCAGAATAAGTTGGATCCAGGGACAAAACTCGTACGGAAGGAATTCCTGAAGAATCTCGGAATGCAACTCTTATATGCTGGAGCGTCTCTTGAAACCTCTTCCCAGAAATTTGGCTGCTGGTATCAGAGAGGTCCTTGGAATTGAAGACACGGCATCATCTGTGAGAGCTACAGGTGCACGACTTCCAAAACAAGCGAGATGCGGACTATGTCCTAGAAACAGAGACAGAAAAACTAAATCATTCTGCAGCATGTGCAGTATGCCTATTTGTGCGGAACACAGAAAAGACTACGTGTGTTTCATGTGGAAAACAATAATGTATTATATTGAAAAACACTGTTGATGCATTTATTGTATTCCCTTGTATGTCACAATATAATTTTCTTTCAGTTAGGATTGATTATACTTAATTTTATATTATTATATTAGGTGGGGTGCTCTGGCACCCCATGTGTGTATTCACGTTATCATTTATTAGATGTGTTTTCCAGGGTTAATGTATAACAGTTATAGCATACGTAGAACTTGCAACCAGAAGTGTTTGAAGAACGCAATATTACATATATGCTACTATTTACGTGTTCATTGCTTGAAATAATTCAGTATTAATGCAGTGATTAAATTTTAGAAGTTTAAGTTGTTCAGTCCATCTAGTGAACACGAGATAATAAATTAGTGTAAATGAATTAATATTATCTAAAACTAAATAAAAGGTATTATATTTGAATGCTTTGTAACTTTCAATAGCCGCTTAATTCCAAGGCTGTTCTGATGGAAATTTAAGTTAGTCCTTATGCTGTAAGCAATACTTGTTTCTTTGTCAAGGCTATCCTAATATAGAACGCACATTCTCTCCGCTTACGCTTCTCGTTAGTATTTGTAACATAATTTGCCCTTATTCTGTATTTTATAGTTCTTAGTGTACTACCTATAGTACTTTGTAGTGGATTTCCTTATATTCCGTTTGGAAATGTAAACCGTTTATTTTACTGTTAAATCGAAACTTATGGTTTCTGCATTTATTATTAAATAAAGTCAGAGGATCAAAATGCCTGGGTATGGACTGTAGACTGCCAGGACACAGACACTGCAACTCGAACGAACCTATACGTGGCGAATCTGAACTGTCGGTCACTTGTAGGAGAGGACAAATTAGAAGAATTGGAAAATGAACTTAAGAGGGTTAAGTGGGACAACATAGAACTTTCAAAAGTGTGGAGGAACAATGAAGAACAGTTGGAACTACCTTCAGGGCACACGTTCTACTTCAAAGGAACAGAAAATGGAAAACCGACAGGAACGGAAATTAATAAAGACCTGGATCACAGAAATTGAAGGAATTTCAGATAGAATCGCTCGAGTAATAATATAGATAACCAAGAAATACAGTGTAGAAGTTGTACGAGGGGGGACCCAAAAGAAACCGGAATCGTTCTCTGGTGGGCGGATCCGTTGTAGTTCATGCTTCCGGCGCTAGATTCCTCTTGCTGGGACCCTTCTTCATCAGTCTACTGACCAACCTTGTCGAGTGAAATCGTAATGCTACGTAGTTGTTGTTAAGCGCCTCTCGCTTGTTCGGAGATTTTTGTGATGACTGATGACTGAAAAGTGGAAATAACGCGTGAGACTATGAAATTATGTTTTCTGTTTGGAGAAACGACTTACAACGAAGCTGCTTAAAAAACAAAAACAAAAAACACAAACGTACGAGTGATTTTCCCGCTTCGAGGGCACTTGAAGACCAACCTCGCTTAGGACAACCCTCTACCTCCCTAAGTCACGAAAACATCACCAGAATTCTTGAGCTCATTATGTTCATTATGGAAGACCGTCGCAGAACCATTGAAGAACTTGTTGATTTGTTTGGTGTGCCCTGGAGTTCCTGCCAACGGATTTTAAGCAAAGAATTGGAAATGAAAAAAGTTGCAGTGAAATTCGTGCCTCATCAGCACACACAACTTTGATTGTGAAACCATTTTTTAACCGAAAACATGATCCTGCTTTTCCATCCGCCATATTCAGTCGATCTTGTTCCGAGTGACTTCGTTTCATTCCCCCTGAATTAAAAAAAATAACTCAAAAGGAAACGTTTTACAGATGTGGAAGAGGTGAAGGAGAAAACAAGAGAGCCATTAAAAGGTATCACGTGGAAAGAGTTTCACGACTGATTCGAAAATTGAAAACATGTTTAGGCCGGTGCTTTGCATGAAATTGACAGTACTTAGAAAGCGATTCAAGTTGTAACACCCAAAAATAAATACACAAATCTATTTCAAAATTCCGGTTTCGTTTGGATCCCGCCCTTTACAGCTATATACTTCAGCAACGTCACATCCAGAGGAAGAAGTCAAAGACCTATGCGAGGAAATACAGCTTTTGGATAGTAGCAAATCGCATTACAAAATTGCAAGACGTGTCTGTTCTGAGCACTTCCAAAATCTCGAGTGATCATAGAATGATAAGATGTAAGCTGAAACTAAATATTAGACATGAGAAAGGAGCTTAACAGAGGAAACCCGCCAAGTTTTGATCTGGAAAATCTAGGGAAACACAGATAGACATTCGAGATAGAACGAAGCAACAAATTCAGCACCTTGGAGGAGTTAGAAGATGAAGAAGACATCGATAGCAGAAATAAAACACTGGTTGAGACAATAATAGAGAGAGAGAGAGAAAGATAGAAAAAAATAAGAAGATAACAAAATCTCAGAAGAAACTAAATTCTTGATAAAGAAAAGGAGAAAAGTGAAAGAAGAGGAAAGTTACATAAAGAGGATTCAGTATATAGAGCTAAATAAAACCGTAAGGTAGAAAATACGAGAGAATGTACGAAGATACAACGAACATCTCGTTAGAAATACAATCGAGTAAAACAAGAGCAGCTCATGATACGAAAAAAAAATATGCAGTTAAGGGACCAGACGAGACCGTAACAGAAATTAAGGAAGAAAATATAGAAATATTTGAAAATTTCTGTAGACAGTTATACTATTCCGAGGAAGAACTAGGAAAAGAAGATTCGGAAGAAAATATAGAAATATTTGAAAATTTCTATAGACAATTATACTATTCCGAAGAAGAACTAGGAAAAGAAGATTCGGAAGAAAATGATGGAGATGTCCCAGGCTTAATTAAAGAAGTAGATAAAGTACTTCGAGGGATGAAGAACGGAAAATCGCCAGGAGAAGAAGATGTTTAAATGGTGAGGTGAGAAGATTGTACAGGATCTTGCCAAATTATTCTCAATGTGCCTGAGGAAGAGAGAAATACCG
Source organism: Lepisma saccharinum (assembly GCA_022664845.1). NCBI lineage: Eukaryota > Metazoa > Arthropoda > Insecta > Zygentoma > Lepismatidae > Lepisma > Lepisma saccharinum. Next base: position 39,808 of record JAGDQP010012848.1, read on the forward strand.
TCAAGTTGGGATAATGCTGTTATCATTTTGTTATACAAGAAAGGGGACAAAGAACACGTCGAGAACTACGGACCAGTTAGTTTATTGTCAGTTGGATACAAAATGTTCACAAAAGTTATTTTGAATCGTATTGAACGAGACTTAGATTTTAACCAGAGAAGGGAACAAACCGGATTTCGTCGTGGATTTGACACAGTGGACCACATACAAACATTGAATGAAGTTATGGAAAGGGCTAATGAATATGAACTTCTACTATGTCTGGGATTCATAGAGTTTGAAAAAGCTTTCGATTCGCTCTCCTTGGTAGGAGTACTTAAATCACTTGAACATCAAGGCATCGAAAGTGCATACATCAAGCTACTGCTAAGCAATTGCTCGACTGCTAGATCTGTCATTAGACTACATCAAGAAAGTGAAAAATTTAAAGTTGGAAAGGAGGTAAGCCAAGGAGATTCAATTTCTCCAAAAACTGTTTTGTGCGGTCCTGGAGAGAGTGTTCCAAAATTTAAACTGGGATGAAGTTGGAATTAAAATTAATGGTGAATATCTTCATCACCTACGATTCACTGAGGATATAGTCCTGTTTGCTTCAAGTGAAGAAGAACTACGAACCAGAATGGAAGAACCGAGTAATGAGAGTTCGAAAATATGTCTTAAAATGAATTTAAGTAAAACAAAAGTAATGTACAATGAACATGCTGCAAAGAAGGAAGTAAAGATTAACGGAGAGCCAATAAGCATAGTTGATGAGTATGTTTACCTAGGCCAGCTCAAAATAGCGAATTCTAAGTTGACGGATAAAATAAATAGAAGATGCAAAATGGCGTGGAGCTCGTTTGGAAGACTACACTTTATTTTCTAAAGTAAACTGCCAATGTGTCTGAAGCGTAAAGTTTATAATCAATGTGTCTTACCTGTAATGAGGTATGACTGTGAAACTTGGACATTGAATGTGCGAACAACTCAAAGATTGAGAGTCACACACACAACAATGGAGAGATGCGTTGTAGGAATAACTAGGATGGCAGGAAGACAAGTGAATTGGGTTCGCGCACAAACAAAGGTAGAATATGTAATTAAGACTGGGAAGAAGATGAAGTGGAGGTGTGCCGCTCACATAGCTAGACGAACAGTTGGAAGAAGGACGACATATGCACTACATTGGGTTTCTAAAGAAAAGAAACGACCGAGGCGATGTCCAAATGCAAGATACGTAGATGAAATCAATCGTTTTTCAGGAGCTACATGGAAGAGGATGGCAACAGACCGGGATATGTTGAAAGAAAAGGGGGAGGTCTTCATCCAGTAGTGGATAGGAAATGACTGAATATGATGATTCAGTGATTTCTAATGAAGTACAGGGAACTGTGTCGCAGAGAAGGTAAGAAATACCAAGAAATATTTAATACCCTTTTTTAGTCCTTATGTTAGTAGGAACAGAAAATGTCTGGTTCACAGTAGTTGTAGAACCGACTTAGAACGACTTGCAGGTATAAGTCTGTATTGCGTGATTGTGTGCTTCTTAAACTATCCATCTTTAGTAGTTACAGTAATCCTTCATTCAGAATCGCACGGAAAAGCATATGCTCGTTCCTCAATTGTTATCACCAAAACCGAAGTTTCGAAGTTTGACTAATGGTACTGACCTTTTGGGGGTGGGGGTGGAATTTCCAAGGTACTGTTGTCTGCATTTGACGCGCTCAGGTGTAAACCTGTTGTGGAATTTCTCCTTCGAATGCCACTGCACCCAAAATGCTAACTTATAGCAATCGTCATTTTTTTTTTAGCTACATGAGTTCCTGGCTACAACTCAGCCGGAAGAGCTACAATCCCGTGAATTCACGGGAAAAACATGGCTGCTACTGGCTGAGAAGTAGCAAATACAAGTATTGAAAATTACAGCAAACTCGCCGAGTAAAATGTTGAGCAAGCTAATCAGTAAGCTCAATAATGTAATAGCACCTTAAGACAGCATTCTAACAAAGAAGTATACCCCTGGATATCAGAAGAGGTTAAAGATAGTCACAGTTTTAACGTGAAACTATCAAAAAACATTTGGGGCATTTTGTAAAACTTATATTGTTTCTTACAAAAGGTGTGTCCGAAATAACTTTCTTTGCTTTTATTTGCTTCTAAAAGCGCTTGTTATAAATAAGCACTGTTTCACATTTAATTAATATTTGTGATTTAGCTTTAAATATGCTTAATGTGAACTGATTAAAATGAAAGTCATCTCCATTTTCATGTTTGAAACTTGTTTTCAGTATTTGCGTTTAGTTTTGCAGTTAATTTTCAGCAAATATCATTCACAGTAGTTTAGTTCGAAACAAGTCATAATTAAGTCGAAAATAAACGTATTAGTAAACGCATTTGCTTGGTGGGACAGGAAAAAAAAAACTTGGAGAAACCTCAAGGCGGCCGCTGGGATCGTTCCTAGGACCTTCCGATTGTTAAACTAGTGCTTTAGCAACTGATCTACGGCCGCTCGATATGTAACTATCATTGTCAGATGTTGATTATTTTGAGGTTTTAGTGTCATAACAATGTTTTTGCTATTGCATTTCCAGCGCGCTAATTCGTATCTCGATACCATACATGTCCATCTTGTAAACACAATTATGCATCCATGTTACTCATTAGTGAAAACTGTAGTGTTAAACTATTTTGTTTTTTCTGGAAACTTTATTTATTTTATTTTTTAAGACTCGTGGTTGTAGATTACACGTGACAAATGCTTATTTTAGAGAACAGATACATATTGGTATGTAGAAATAATGTGCTTTGGCTGTGAAATTGATATTTTTTTCTAATGTGGTTTCTAAGGCGAATTTGGAAAAAAGAATCGCATAATTCCTGGATATAGACAAAATTTATTTAAATCATTTTATAATAAGCAAAAGGGATAGTGAAATTCCATACACCTGAATTTTTTGACTGCTGAAAACAGTGACACAAAATATTCAACATTATACAAAGTGTTTGTTTTTTCGAATGCCTAAGGTAGAAGGGGTTTTCGGATTCGTTTTCCGTCATTTGATGAACAAGCTCCCTGGAATATTGAATGAAGGTTGCAGAACGGGAAGAAGGAGGGGCTCACAATATCATATGTTTTCTTAAAAAGCCTGCGTGGAAATTGATCAGGTGCTGTATGTTTTATGAAATATGGGGCGAATATTTCGAGAGAGATGTAAGTATTGTTTTTGTCAGCGATGTAAGGGTGTTAGTTCGTGTGTGTGTGTGTGTGTGTGAGAGAGAGAGAGAGGGGGGAGTTCCTCTTTTCATCTGAATATAAATGTGGTGACTTCCAAGAATGCACAGCTGAATGTGGATTCAACAATTGATGAAAAAGAAAACGTTAAAATAAAATGGAGTGAGTACTGTTGGGTTTCTAAATGCTTTTATCTTTCCCAGAAGTTAAACTCTCGAAATTACAGTAAATTCCGACTGAAAGAAACCCAATATTACTACAAAGAAGGAACATTGCGAAACATTCAGCAAGATTGATTATTAAATACGTAGGATTTTGTGCTCTTATGTAATTTTTGAATAGCAAATATTATTTCTGAATTCTGTTTCATCATACTGCATATTATGCTACCTAGATGCTCTTTTGTTTTTCATCTTATTAGCAGACATATACACATATAGTGGTCGCGCCAGGAGATGAGCTCTAGCAGAAGCAGTGTACTGAAGCTACGGATTATTCGATTATGAAGTAGAGCGGATTCTGTTTCAGTTCGTCGAGGTGAATAGGTGCATGCGCTGCAAATTTCCGCGCACTCACAAAAATATCGTGACGTCAGTTTTAATAGAAACGTATGATACATTTGTTTGTGGAAAAAGAATACCACGGGCAGGAAGAAAGGTCCGAAGGCCAACGTGGCAACTTTCACCCCCTAAAACTACTAAATGGAATGCTGTCTGTTTCTCTAGTGTCCATGTCTCCATCATCATCTTGACACATGCCGCGACACATCCAGAGACTTTTTTTTTTCTTGTATTCTCATTCATTCCCGACACTGGACAGTTCACTGTCATTACACCAGGGTATCTGTTAAACAATGGCACAAACTTTGAAAGATGATTACTTACATCAAAACAAAAAAAGGGGTGCTTTGAAGAGATCCAACATTATGCATAGTTTCGGAGATACAGGGGCTCAAAGTCATGCGGCATCGTCACAAATGACGTCATAGCTCGACATATAATGACATACGCTTAGTAAATCACATCCGAAGTAGTACTCGATGCATCTACGTATGCAATATTTTTGATTGAGGAAATGCCACGTAGACGGATTTCGCTGCCTAAGAGTTTCATTGTGAAGGAATTAAATGGTTTTAACTAAAGTATGGAAATTATACATTCGTCATCATAAACGTAATTTAAATAGATGTATTAGGTACTAATTCGAGTGTGATTACTTGGAGGAATGACGTCATTTTTGAAATGATATACTATTTGCTTCGCCATCATGTTATCCCCACTTTGCAGGACAGAGATAACATTGACACAACTGCTTTAATGCAGGATTAGGATCCACCTCACATCGATCGTCAGGTGAAACCGTTTCTCAGAAAAGCAAATCCAGTCACTCGTAACTCGTTTCAAATGCTTGGCCAGCCTAATCTCCTGATCTCAACCAAAGAGATTTTTAGTTATGGGGATATTCGAAGAACAAGTTTTATGAAGTGAACATCCAAACATGTTACCATCGAAAGATGAGCATGATAACAGTATTATCTAACACACGAAAGGAAATATTTAGTGAAGTACTGCTTCACACTGTTCTATGCTTGAATTTGAACTTAAATTTTGAATCTGTAGTATGTTTAGGCAACTTCGGCTCAGACCAAATGGATCATGATGGGGGAGTTAATCGAATGAAGAAAGTGGCAGGAAATGCCGATGAAACACACGTACACGGAGTTTGTCCACAACAAATTTCCACGTGATACAAGCAGGGATTGAAAGGAGAGCGCCACGAATCAGAGAAAGAACTCTACGACTGAACCACATCATCACCAGTATCCTTTCAAACTGTTCTGGACATAGATGAACGACATTTCGACTATATTTATAGCCAGAAATATGTTTGGTGAGACGCAAACATACTGTACATAATTTGTAAAAGTACGATATGTTCATAAAGTGTTAGTAAAGTGTCCATAAAGTGTAAATACACATTAAAAGGTTTTAATTTAAATTGTTTATCAATCTCTTCCACATGTCGTTAACATGGACCTATCACCAAGAACTCACGGTTTTTATTACGTCATCCTGTAGAAAATTTTCTGCTCTTCTCAATGGTGGAAGTCCCATATCTGCATCTGGTGTTCGTCTTGAGATATTCATGGTATTATATTGCAAAGTCAACGTAATTATATATAAATAGTGATATAAAAACAAACGAGTGCTTTGAGATAGACTTCCCACCAAGAACCCAGTATTTTTATTACACCATTCTATAGGAAATGTTCTTCTCTTTCCAGTGGTGCAAATCTCATTTGTATCTGGTGTGCCTTTGAAATATTGACGGTATTATGTTGCAAGGTGAACACCATTTCAGAAACTGCTTTCTTCGCAATCATAAACCCATTTCTCAAAAACTATTTTCTCTGCCACAATTATGTTATCAAATTGGGTCACATCTTTTTAAGGCTCAATCGCAGTGGGTTTTCCCGCCTTTTTCGCTTTGCGTCAATTATTCAAAATTCCGTGCAGGTAAAATAAATTTAACTTTCACGGATTAAAGTTTGTTCCGTCCTTCAATTATGGGTACAGTTAGTTTTACGGGATTGCTAGTATTAACTTCAGGATTGTGTGGAGACATTTTTGGAACATTTTTCTGTACCAAAAGTGTCTGTACACAATCCTGAGGTTACTAGTAGTATTACTTTAAAACTAATTGTACCCATTATTGAAGTATGAAACAAACTGGTGGTCCGTGAAAGTTAAATTTTGTTTACCCGTGCGGAATTTTGAATAATTGATGCAAAACGAAGAAGGCGGGGAAACCCACTGCGATTGAGCCTTAAAGAACAAAGCAAGAAAATAAAATGTTGTTATATAATATTTTTGCACACTTCTATGCTTACTTTTACATGCGTATTAGATAATTTGTTTCAGGTGTATGTATTAACTTTTTATAGGGAGATAATGAAAAATACAGTCATTTAAACGAGGAACAGGAAATCACCTTAAAGAAGCCTTTGGGCTGGCATAGTGATTAGTGCACTCCCTTCTTATATGCATGACCAGAGGTTCAATCCCAGGGTGGTCTGGTTCTTAAAAAGGAGGGTTATAGACCGAAAGGCCCTGAGCTTGCCCTAACGCCATCTTTCCGCGGTTGGTGGAACTCCGTCCACGTGAGTGACGGTCGTGGGGGTCTGCACTGCGCGTCACCTTGACCACGAACAGATCTAGATCATACTATACTATAATACAAATGGACTCATGAAACATTGTTCTACAGCTGTTACTTTCAGAGACATAATTAGTTTTGATTCACACGGCGCGCGGCCATCTTGGAAAATGGTTGCCACGCTCACCAGAGGGCCGGAAAAAAATTGTGTCCGTTTTTTTTGTTTTTCTAACTTAGGTATTCATGTACATTTGAAAGTCCAAAGGGCATGCTGGTGTCCGGAAGTGAAATATTTTTCAACCAGTCAGCCCCAGTATATCTCCAAATTTTTGTGATTACATCGTTCTTGTTTGCCTATTATTAAGACATCACCGCACTCAGTTTGGCCAAAAATAAGAAACGTCATACTTCTCGATTTCTATGCTAACGATTGCAATTTGCGGCAATTGAACTAAATCAGTCTGATACCTTCTTTCTTTCTTTCTTTCTTTCTTTTTTTTTTCTTTTCGTTTTTTGGTAGCGTCCAGCTCCAAAGTAGGCATTAATCAAGATACGTTTACAGAAAATTCTTTCGAGCTTCGGCGTGAGAAATTACCTCTAAAATGTTCTGTTTATTATTGTCTCAAAATATTGTATACGTCAGATTCACACGATGTCACATTGTAAAACATGATAAAGAAAGAAGTATTTGGAAACTGGGTCCAATTGATCCAGACTACGAAATGTCCCCCTGACTGTTTCAGGCCTTTCTTTTATTCTTTGCTACACAGCGGGGAGTGGGGGATCGGTGGTAAACTCTTTTTACACGAAGCCACCATGGTCGCTCCAACAACCGTGCCACCATTTCGAAAATGGAGCTGAAAGAAGCAGCTACTGTTGTTTCTCTGTTCTTGCGTTTACGTAAACGCCGAAAATGGAGAAAAAGTCGTCCATTATTACAAGATCGATCAACGAAAGAAATATTCTACACGCTTGGAGACTTTTGTAATATTTTCGTAACCTACTAGTGATGATGTGCCGTCATGCCAAATTTCGTTTTTCTATTTTCAGCCGTTTATGCTGTGTATTCTATGAAAAATTCATTTTGGCGGCCATTTTGAATACAAGGTGTCGACTTTTTCAAGATGTAATATAACTACTCTTGATAATACGCCTTTATGTCAAATTTCGTACCTCTAGCTCAAACGGCGTTGAAAATGAATTTTTGGGGTCTGCCGTTTTGGATCCAAGATGGCGTCTTTGGAGACTTTTGTAATATTTTCGTAACCTACTAGTGATGGTGTATTGTCGTACCAAATTTGATGTTTAGTTCCAGCGGTTTAGTCTGTGTAGACCCTATTCTATACAACAATGGGTTTTGCGGCCATTTTGGATCCAAGATGGTGACTTTTTAATTTTCTTGTAATATTTTCTTAATCTACTGGTGATGATGTACCTTCGTATCAAATTTCGTTTTTCTAACTCTGTCCGTTTAGGCTGTGTAACGGCTACTTAAAACTTCCGTTTTTTAGGTGAGACATACTACTTCTTGCAGATTGAAAAGTGATGATATAAAGTTGCATACAAAAAAAAAAAGTTTATATAGATGAGGATCAAAGCTTAGAATTATTTTCACGATACAATACCTTGAAGCTAGATGTTTACTGTATAACAGTGGCCGCCTATCCTGACACATATTTTTCCACCGAGCGGGACATCTTTATTTATAAAAAATGTTTACAAGCTCTTAACAGCATCTCTGCTTCAATTTTCTGTTTGAATATTCTTTAGCAGTAATTTCACCTGCAGTTCTTGACTGAACTTCGGTTATGAAGTTTTCTACTTCGATATTCATGGTTAAAATGCAAAATTGTCAAATAAATATGCCTCTGGTGGCTCGGAAAATGGCTTTTTTGTGAAAGCCTTCATTTGAGACAATGGAACGACGTGGTGGCGCTACCAGCTGGGTGGTTTGGAGAGTCGCAGGATCCCGCCACCAGAATTCTTGCCGCGCCACCAAAGGTGGACAACACCGTGCTCCTGGGTTTTCTCGGGGTTGTTCTGCTTTCTCTCAATTTGTCATTCCACCAGTGTTTTTCATCATTCTCATTTGTCTCCTTTCACCCCAAAGGGGAGACAACCGTGGGAGCCTAAACTAGAGATTTATTCATTCCTATCTGTACACAGAAGAAAAAAATATATTTGTTTTTGATACAAAGAAAATAATTTGTTTTTGATACTTTTATCACTCAATTTGTATTGAAATTCCCCTGGAAAAAATGTTCTGAAATCATCACTGGACATTGGCTATGCAAGTTTATTATCTAATTATGTTCAAAATCAACTTAGTAATTGTTTCAATCATCGCACTGTCATATTTCAAACCGGTTCGCCACTCGAGTTGTCTAACTTTTTGCTACTTCTTTTATCATTCCATATTTCTGTAGTTGAAAAAAAAAGCATTGTTTTGAGGTCTGGCTTATCAGTCATCTGATCTATATACAATTTGAGCGAGGGATCTTCGCGAGGGAGGGAGATAGGAAAAACAGAACACTGTCGCTGCAAGAGGCGGACCGCGGAAGGGACATGTTTGCCATTTTTTTAAAAGTCAAAAACCTAAATTGACTTAATAGATATATTAAAAAATACCATTCATAGATCTGTATCTCCTCTAGATGTGGGTAAAATTTGAAGTTTGTAACATTAAAAAGAAGGGAGAAAATTGTTAAAAACATTGCAATCCATTTTAGTGGACTAACGTTCGAGGGATTTAAGGGTGGCAGAGCACCTTAAGGTGTAGCTGAGGAGGTAACCTAGCAACCCTAAATCAAGGAATGTAGTGTTACATAAATTTTTATTAATATTCTGTTTATGAGAAAGTGTAATATGCAGCATTGAGATTTGTATAATGAATATCACAGTAGCGCAACTTGTGAAATGCACGCATTATCGACCGTAAGCTTCAGGTGTTCAATGCAGTGGTCGTTAGCGCTTCGGACTGCTATATATGAGATTCCCGGTTCGAGCCAGCCCGGCGCCCATTTTTTTTTTCAAAGATAGCTATAATAAGCTACATGTAGTGTAAATCATAACTTGCTTCCAGACGATTTTACCACAATTTTTGACAAATT
>JAGDQP010012849.1:0-49279 GCA_022664845.1 Lepisma saccharinum
GGACACATTTTTAACGTTTTCTTATATTTTCGTGACATACTCGTGATGATACACTGTCATACCAAATTTCATTTCTCTATCTCGAACGATGTGAAAAATGGTATTTCAGCTGCCATTTTGAATCAAAGATGGTGAATTTTTTAAAACGTTGTTATGTTTTCCTAAACTACTCTTGATAATACATCATTATGCCAAATTTCGTATGTCTGGCTCAAGCAGTTGGAAAATGGATTTATGACGCCCGCCATTTTGGATCCAAGATAGCGTCTTTAGAGATATTTTGTAATATTTTCATAATCTACTAATAATGTTGCACTGTCAAACTAAATTTCATTATTCTAGCGGCAGCCGTTTAGGATGTGTTTCATACCAAATTTCACTGTTCTATCTTTAGTCGTTTAGGCTGTGTATTCTTTGAAATTTTAGGTTTGGCGGCCATTTTGAATCCAAGATGGCGGCCTTTTCAAAATGTCGGAATTTTTCCTTTATGTACTTATCATCCTTAAATTCATACCAAATTTCATGTTTCTAGCTTACTCCAAACACCCTAAACAATATGATGAGTGAGTCAGTCAGTCAGTGAGTGAGTGGGTGAGTGAGTGAGTCAGTTAGCCTAAAATGTGCAATTTCAGGGGTCCACAACTAGAACATAGTTTGAGATACGAATATGAAATTTTGTACATCTGCACATATTTACCATATCTCTTTAACGGCAAAAGCTCATATTCCTGTCTTTAACATCTTTTTTCTTACGGGGCCCCCAAATCGTCGATTTTGCCATAAACTCTTGTTCCTGTATAACATGCTTCTGGCAGTGCTGACGTTTTCAGACGTGAAGAACTTGACTCATGCACTGCCGTGTATGTTGATTAAAAGTACACATCTTGTTAGAATCCGTCCACGAGTGCGTTAGGGGCTACCAAAAGTGAAATTGGAGGGGAGAAAAGTAAAGTGATACCGTACCAAAACCATATATTTGTCGTGCTTTGCTTTGCTCTGCTTCAACTGGCTTCCTTGCTTTGCAGTTACCCTTAAGCACAAGGAAAGTAGCGAGACATTACTACCAAATGAATATCTTGGCAGATGTTCACGTAACAAAAAGGACAGCTATACACTAAAAAGGGCAAGATGGAATAGAACAAGGTGAAGCAGAGAGATGTAGTATTAAGTTATTCTTTTAAAACGTTGATTTCATAATTTAATGTTTTTGACCTCAAAATCAAAATCAGGTTGCTGTGAAAGCCTCGGATATTTAATTTCAGGATTTTTTTTTAATTGTGGCGTTTCATGCTGTCGACAACTTGAAATTAGAAATTCAAATATTTTGATTTTACAGTTAAACGTATTGCGTATTGGAAACTCCATAAATGTTTATAGTACTTATGTAATAACGATAATAGTACATTTGTTGTTTCGTAATTAATTAGTTAACTCTGTTACTAAAACTTGCTCACGCCGAAATTATACTTTGAGATACGTAGAAGCATAACAATTGGCACCATTTTGTAGTTGATACAGCTTACAGATAGTAATAACTTTACTTAAAAGATCTATCAATTTGAAGAATTTATTATCAATGATATTCTAGGAATGCTTTAGTCATCCTGTTTTAAGTTTTCCTTGGTTTCCTTCAGGCAAACGAGGCAAAATACCTTGTACGAGGCCAGGACCGATTTATTTTCAAATTGCCCCCTTGATGTTTGCTGTTAAGGTATCCAGAATAAAATTATTTTGGATAGGCAAGAGTGGGGTACCCGGGTTCGAATCCCATGCTGGTCACATTAACAGATTTTCAATAGTTTTCTTCAGTTTCACCAGGCGAATTTTGTGATGGTACCTTATTACCCTAGCCGTGAAGATTAACCACAGAGGAATCTGAATAAAATTAAGTTACAGAGATATGAGTTATGCCTGGAGTTTGTTATAAATTCTATATGATAATAACACTGGTCGACAAAATAAAGAGTTACAAAATGTTTCTAAAAATGAGTGCGAAATAGGAGAGGGGGTTTAAAAATGACCACGGTGTGTCGTTATCACCCACCATTTTGTCGTAATTGGTATGGATATTTGTAACTACAGAATGAGTAAATGATCGCAGTACTTGTAGTTCAAAAATCGTCAAGAAAATGAAGCATCGTATTACACAAACATCGAATGATAAAAAGGGTTACATGTTATAGTAGATGATCAACGTGGACACCATCTCGAAATCCGCCATATTGAATGGAGGTAAAATGGCAAGTGGATCATATGACAATTGGAATTACTGTCTGGGAACATTCTTATGTTGATTGGTATGTCACAAGACCCAGTTGCTCGGGACGGGCGTAAGCCATAGTGCTGTTACCGCCCATAAAATTAATTTTATCTTTTATCTTACGACCCAGTTGCTATTTGAAAAAAAAATGACCTTCATTCAATAAAGAGATTTCAAAATGGCGGCAACGTTTATCATCTTCTTTAAAATGTAGCCCTTTCCCTCCATTCCATATTTGTGTACTGGGATGTTTAACTTATTTGACGGTTTGTGAAACTGTTCTGCGACTCTATAGTGTTTATCTTTCTAGTATATATGAACGCAGTTTGTGACAAAATGGTAGATGATGCCACTTTTTAAATATCATTTTCGACTTCAGCACACCAAACTGCAGTTAGAGTACCCGAAATTAAGAAAAAAAGGTGCTTTCATTGTCGACCAGTGTAAACAATGATAATTGCAAGTATTGTTAATTATGCCTTTGTCATGCAAAGGAAACTCAGAGTATGTAATACCATTAAAAAGTTCCTTCACAATTTTCTCTTTTCTCGAAGATGGAAACACTAGCATATTGTTGGATGCAAAAGTCAGAGAAGTTTATACAAGATTCTCGAAAGTAAACGAAGTTACTTATCTTAAAACAATTAGGGGAGCTTTTCCTTTTCCCCCTCTTAAAACTAATTATCCAGAAAAAACAAAGAGGTTAGACAAGAAACCCTCTTAAGCTGTCGCCAAAGTGTATTGAAGTTTTCTTTTTTTCTTCTCCTTTTACCTTGCTAATCCGCATATTATCTGTCTAAGCTCATTAACCATTAGCGAACAGTCTTCTTCAGAGAAGGGAGCAAACGAAAACACAGTGGTAGTGGTATAACAACATAAATAACCTTTTCGAAAAGTGTATGTTACGTAAGGATTTAAACACGTTTAAAACTTTATCTTCATGTTTATTAACATCTCCATGCTCTTAAAAGGTTGATTTTATAGTAAAAGGTTGCTATGTACACGTATTATTCTTGTACTGTAAATTATGCGGCTTCTTTGGGTACAGCTAGGAGAATTCAGATGCATGAATATTTTTAAAACTTTAAATATACGTGGGTTGTTTCATAAGTCGTGTCAAACGTTATTTGTTCTGAACATGCGAAAATCTAGGATATGTGTTTGAATGGCCATATTATGTCCTCCTGAATGCCATCACCAGATAGAGACTGGGCACTGTTGGCACCCGCTGAAAAGAATCGTAAAAATATGTACTGTACAAGGAAATTAATATTTAATTTAAAACCAATGTACACAATGTAAACGGGATGACTAGGACGCAATAATGCACAATACAAACAAGAAAAGGACGATCTACGTTCATCATAATTCTGCACTAGACAGTTCACACCATAGAGTTATAAAACTCCACTAGAAGCAGGATTGGCGCCACCATCTACGTGGGTTTTAATTCCCAGCGTGGCGCAAGTTGAACATTCAACTGTTTCTCTGTTTGTTTGGCACGAAGGAAACAGCGAGCCGTGCGCTGCCTGGTGTTGTATCATTTGTATGTGCCACGCACGATCTTCTTGTGAAGCAAAACAATTGAGAATTCGCATTCGAGTTCACCTTAGTTAAGCTCAACACGTAAGATACAAACAATTCCTAATTAAATTGATCAGTATAAAGTATAATTTAATATAAAAATCACATATAAAACGTTCTTGATAACTATTATTTTTGTTCTCAGAAAATATTTTTTGATAATTCTTTATTTTTTTAATGACCTTTAGGCATCTAAGGCTCAGGGGAGGGAAGGAGAAAGGATTCGGGAAGCTGTCGGCCAGGGCCTATGTTCAAAATGCTATCCCCGTTTTTATTTGTTAAATATAATGTTGATACTTAGAGGAATAATTTAAAAAACATTAGGGATATATTTAAAAATATTATACAGCATTAGGGATTCAACGCAAGTGACATGAATATCACACACAAAATACTAATGCTGTAATTTATACAACAAACGGTTTACCGGCATAAATTTACAAAGAAAATTATAAAATTGAAAATAGGGTATGGGCACCGGTCGTCAGATATACACTAGTAGTCGGGAATTTTCACATGAATATCATTGAAACAAGACGTATGTCATTAAAATTAACATAAAATTATCTTTAGTTTTTAGACAGCTTTAACTTGATATTTGAGTTCTACCATTTATCGAAAGCATCGACCTCCATTAATACGATACTGGACTGACTGCAGCCATTGAAACTTTCATGAATATGTGAAGCTAGGAAGCGGAGAGGAAACTTAATCTCGTTTGTCCACTTTCAGTCTAAACCAATATGGACAAAATTTTCGATTCTAACTGTTTTTTACGCTTGATATCGCTGTGTGGCCCGTTTCTTAATATATGTCTTAATTCTTGCAAAAAACATAAATATTATTTGCAGCATTTTCTATTGTATGCAGATTACGATATACTTTTACATGAATAACTCAGGAATTAAGACTTAAATAAAAAAATGGGCCACGCAGCTATATCAAGCGTATAAAACTGAGTTAGAACTGAAGATTTGATCCGCATCGGATTAGACTGGAAGTGGACAAACGACTTTAAATATTTGCTCTGGCGTCTATCTCTCAACACTAAGTACTCACTCCAGTAGATATAGTTTACGTAGAGCTCAATGATCGAAAGTGACATTATATCGATAAAAAAAAATGGCTTCCCTGGTTAGTTTAGAAGATGCCGGAAAAGTTATTTGCGAATGAAGAAGACTGTCTTTAGATTTAGGGTAAAAGTCTTTGTCTTAAATCTGTTTTGACTTTATATCATATTAAGTCATGTCTATTAAGTATATTAGTGTCCGACTTTAGGTATATAAGGTATATAGAATTCACGAGTTTTCCTCTTACCGATCAGGGTGACCGATAAGAAGCGTTTCTTATCAATTTTTGTTGCGATGTTAAATTTGTTTCTATTATTCTTAATAGTGTAATCAGGGTGTTCCTGGTTCGATTCCCAGCGGGGACATAAGTGGTTTGGAATCCACATTAAACTGTAGGTCCCGTCCTTAGGACGTCATCTTCATGCGATGGACGGCAATGGCAAATCGCCATCGGTTCACCTAGCTCTGGGATCTTCAGGTCAAAAGCTACCTTCGGGCAGAGCACTCATCATCATCATCATTGTTCCTAATAATTTAACAAGTCTTTTCAACAGCACATTTCTTACCAAGCCGCCGTGGTTCAGTGGTATAGCGTTTGTATAGCATTTGGGACGTTATGGGTTCGATTCCAGCGGCCGACCATCCTGACTGAGTTTTTTTTAGATTTTTTGCTCGGGCACACCAGGCAAATGCAGGGATGGGACCTTCAACATAGGTCCTGGTCGATATCTTCCCGAATGACTTTTCCTCCCCGATCCCGATCTGAGCCTTAGGTGCCTAAGCCATCAATCAAATTCAACAGCACATTATGGGCTTAGAACTATTTAAATTTTAAATAGATAAATATGTTTTTCTACACGAATATAACCACTTTAATTCCAATAGGCCTAAATGAAAACGATCCATTATTTCTGAATGTAAGAATACTTATTTTTATGTATATTTCTCTTTATAACTATAGGACAGTTTTATAACTGTGGATCTAACACGATAAAATACCTTCGCATCAAATAATTCTAATCAAAGATTTGTGTTTTCTTTTATATTTCTAGCAGACATCAACTACACGAATGAACGTATTACATAATGAAACATTTTTCACGGAATAATATTAAATGATCATTTATTTGTGAAACGATACATTACTTCCTTTCTTATACTTCTTAGTACAACCGTGAGCTGCACAGGAGATTGGCATTTTCTTCTCAAATACAAACGAATCAACTAAAACAATGCCAAAGAGCGAAGCACAGCAGTCATATGGTAGCAACTCATAATACGTGTTGTTGCCAAACGAACATTCTCTCGCTTAACTTTTAAGTGGCGCCGCATCAGCAGCGCCAAGCCTGACTCTAGTGGATAGGTTTAATAATTCTATGGTTCACACGATAGCTCTTGTGGGGAATATTTTACTGCGGTGGAGGTGGGACGTTTTGTAACATCCTTGCTATGTTTACCCGACCTAAACCTATGTGACTTTGATCTAATTTCCAAGAAGCCGTTACGTGGGGGAACGCTTTGAGAAAAAAATATTAATACCTCGAAGGCAAAATTCTGAGATGGTCACTTTCACCTTTTACCATAGGCTGTCTGGATTGAAATGGAATGAGTCATGAATATAGACTTCTTTAAGTAATTTCTCTCAGTGTAATTGTAAAACTGTAGTAACAGCAAAAGTATATTTTCACGTTAGCCATAGATACCAGTTTCAAAGCAAACACACATGTATGTAAGTACTCTGCAAACGCTAAAGTTCTATACGACTTGAACGCTTCAAGAATTTATGGATTTCCTGCTCGGTATCTGGCGGAACAAAGAGTTTGGCGAACTGGAGGAAATACGAGGTTCAATTAAGAAATCAGAACTGCACTCGAAATCATAATTTAACATTTCAATGATTTTGGGCTAGCCGAGAGGTTAGGGAGCTGAATTTCTGTACGCGTAGTTGCAATGCGCCTTCTATTCCCAAAGAGGTCCTTTCAGTGGTGTGGCTCAGAAACCGTTTTACCATAACCTGTAAGTCTCGTCTTTAGAAGGTCACTAGTTCGTTTAGAACATTAACAAAAATTCAAAAAATAATGTTTCACTGATCAATGTGTTAGTGAACCATAGGCTGGAAATGATTCAAGGCCAGTAAATAACTCTGAACCCATGACATAAAACTGCAAAAGGTTGACTCATTCTGTTAAAGAAAAAAATTATTTGCTTCTTTTGACAAGCATGCCGCCATATCCATTGAAGAGCCAATAAATTGTTGGGAAAGGAAGTGTAAAAAGCAAAACAACACTCTTCCAAATACACCTGATGATGATTGCAAAGATGTAATTAACATTTTCTAAGCTAAGGGAAACAATCCCACTCGGACCGAGAAAATACAGAAATATGTTACTTAAACTGCTCCAAAAGTCCGATCTCTAACTAACCATTTTCACACTCTTATTAACCAAGATAAACTAGATAACCACCGCGTTGACATTACACAAGACGAAATTACAAACGATATAAAAAAAGATAAACACCTCACCCGGCCCCACGGAATCTCTTACATAGCACTACGAGGAAGTCCTCCAATATTCTTGAAAATACTTACTCAGCTGTTCGATGCCTCGTTAAAACTCGGTTTTATTCTACAAGAGTGGAAAATAAACTATATTATTTTCATTCCAAAAGCAAAGAAAAGTAGATTCATATCCGGCAATTACAGACTTATAACCCTCACAAATACTATTGTCAAAATTTGCGAAACTGTCATATCCAAACGTCTTAACCAATACATAGAAGATTCCGATCTCATTTGCAGATGTCAGGCAGGATTTAGTTCACAGGTTTCGACTATAGACCAAATCATGAGAGTTACTACAGACACACAAAAAGCGTTAGAGATTTAGAGCCACTACCGTTTTTATGGACTTAATAAGCGCATTCGATACTGTTTGGCACGACGGTCTCAATAACAAACTTTACTCATTAGACTTGTCGACAACCATCATCTGCTGGATTATCAACTTTTTGACAAGCAGAACAACTAAAATTAGTTTAGGTGAGGAATTTTCTGAAGATATAACTATCCAGAGAGGGGTTCAACAGGGTGCAGATTTGAGCCCAATCTTATTTTCGATATACATCAACGATATTACTATTTCACCTCGAAATAAAAGGTAACTAGGATTATTCGCTGATGACACCGTGTATTGGTACACCGCTAGAACAAATCACAAACATTTTTAGCAGGTGGTGCAGAATATGGAAACTTCTGCTAAATGGCAAAAAATCTCAATTCATATTACTTTGTTCATCGGGTCGTGGTTCTACGAACAACTAAACAAAAACGATAAAAAATAATAACACAAAAATTAAACCGACAAATAGGGCTAAGTATTTAGAAGTAACTTTAGATCATAGACTCACCTTTCATCCACACGTCCTAGACAGGAGGAGAAATGGCCTACAGGCTGTTTCAACACTCGAAACAATATTCTCATCCACACTCTCTCTAAAGATTAAAACAATACTTTACTTAGCTATTTTACGTCCTATGGTCACTTATGGATACGTATTATACAACACTAACAGTAATACTGAACCCATACACAAGTTTCAACGATACTGGCTTAGGGTCTCACAAAGACTGTTGAAAATGAAAAACATTAACTCCATAAAAACGCTAACATCACACCTATCAAACAATTTCTACAACAAAGAAAAACTAAATGCATTCAATCCGCAAAAGATAAAAAAGAAATACCAAACAAAATCTTCCAGAACAACTAAATCACAAATATACTAGACATTACATTATATACCAAGAACTTCTTAGCCTATAAATAATGTGCCACACAGCATTCCAGTCACAAACAACATCTCAAAACATCTCTCCACGGCTAACGGCGAAGAGTTGAAATACAACAAACACAATACTTTCGGCACTAAGGTAAATTCCAACTTACTCAAATAATCACACAACAATAACATTCCAGATCGCGACATTCTGATATTAGGTTATGCATTTAACCAAGCCAGATTATTAACACAACCCTGGCTGTCTACCGGGTGCAGGCGGGTAGCTCATGCGTCAAGATTCGATTCTTTCCAATACTAAATTTAATTTTCATTCTCCAAACACTTTATCTCCTCAAAGGATGAGAGTAGCCACAAACGGCTAGAAGTCTATTTTGGCTGCCTTGCGGGCAGTATATTATTTATTTATTGGGTAAGATATGGCCACCTTTATTTGAAAAGCATATAATAAATTTATTTTTGTCGCTTGCTGGAGGTATAGCAGTATCCTTAGTCTTCTGCATAGAAACTATAACTTCAGGAAAGGACTATCTTGACAAACAGGGACGAGTTAATAAATTGTATACTCCGCACGACTTCTTACACGAAGTCGTAAAATTTGCTCACAAAAAGCCATGCAAGCTTTCAATAGGAACGTATATTAGGAAGGAATCATCGTATCAGTAATATAACAAGTAACCCTTCCACTCCACTGTACTACCTAAAATCTTAAAATAATTTCCGCACTTTTTGGAACATCTCAGGTTATGTTCTTGGAAAAGGAAATGGTGATCAGAGAAAAACTGGCCAAGTTTTCTAAGAAGTCTAATATAAACTTTTAAATTGGTTTCTGCTTTACGAGCTTCCGATTGTGTGACATTATCATGTGACAAAACTGATGAGGAAAATGCCTTTGTCATTTTCATTTAATAAGTTCACTCTTGACATCTGGTGTCGGAAATTGAAAAGCATCTACAGAGACTAATTAGTAACTTCAATATCCGTCCTCGAAATATATTCAATCAAAGCGGCAGAATCTTAAAATGACGCGCTCGAAAAGGAAAGAAAGAGATTCTGCTCATTAATGAGTTATTACTAAAAGCAAATTACAGTCAAGACCAGGTGCTTCCTTCAAATTGATATGAGATACCATCCAATTACTTCACCAGAGAATATGAAACCAAATTTCCGTAACAGAGCTACAGTTAATAACAACTGAGCTATCGCATGGATAAATAGAGATTTTATTTTAAAGGTCTGTTGTATTCGTTACTAATGGTTAAATGAAACAAGAAAATTTCTCGTATCCTGTAGGTTTGTAAAGCACTAATATTCCACCTTGTTTAAATAAGAATTTAATTAACGGTGGTGAACAAGTTATTTATATAGCCACAGGCTTATTCTTTATATAGCCACAGACTATATCCATTTATACATTTTTATAGATTTATAGAAATAGAAAAGGTTAGAAAGTTATACTTACATGAGAAGAAATGTAGACAGAAGTTCGGAGATTTCAGACACAAATAAAAGGGTGCAATTTCGTCAAGGGTTTGGTCACGGAAAAACGAAATGAAACAGAGAAGTGGTGGCGAAGAATGAATATTTTGGCAACGGAACGCTCGGTAACAGTGTAGCCATGTCATGAAGGGGAAAAATTACTAAAGTAGCCAAAGAAAGAGAACAAAAAGTTATATATTAGGGCTGTTAAAAATATCGATATATCGAAAACGGCATCGGTATTTTGGAATACCGAAAATTCGGTATCATCCATACAGAAATATCGATATACCAAAAATGCCGAAACACCGATAATATCAATATACTGAAATACAGAATATATCAATATGTTTAACAATATCGGAATATTGAAATACTGAACTCCTCTGAAATTCTGGAAAAAGTTTTGGTGACCCGGACATACGTGTCCAGTCTAAAGCTTGACCCGGTTTGAAAACTTAATATTTCTTGTGTAATTTTCGTAATTTTTGTGCTCTGGGGGGTAGGTAACACCTCCGTTCTCGGTCACACCACAAACGCAAGGAAATAAATAAATGCTGTACTTTGTCTTTCGAGTGACGAGACCTTTATCGGATCACCAGGCCTGACTGGGTCCCAAGCAAAGACCCTCTCTAAAACTTAACGTACTGTTCTATAATCACAATCATTCTAAAGTTCATTGGAAAGTTGGGATGACCAAAGGAATCCAGATATCGGATATCCGGAACCGCGAATATCCGGATCCGGATCCGGATCCGAGTTTCAGATATTCGGATATCTGGACCATTTACACACCATAATAGTCATTTCAAATTCGTACGTATTTTGGGACATTTTTTCGGCTACCAAACTATAAGTTTTATTTTGGTTTCTTTTACTCTTCAATTTGGAATATTGTGAGGGAAGAGAGGGAGAAAAGAATCATTGAAAGAGAGAAGAAATTGCTGAGTTATAAATGAATTACAAGAGTAGTGCTATTGAAACTAGTCATATAATAGTCTGTTACTAATACATTATATTGCTGTGACAAAAGGACAACAAATAATCGACAGCACCTGCTTGTCTCTTCAAAACCCACCCACCATTATCACCAACCGTAAATACCCTTTGCTCTGTGATGTGGTTATCAGTCACTATCCAATAAACATTACGCTGTTAAAAGGAAAGAACAAAAGCATGTCCCGCTCCCTATCCTTTTAAGCATGCAGCGAGGTAAAATAAAAAATACGAAACTCCTTTTTGAGATTACGTAATTGGAGAAATAAAGCGTGTATTTTAGAAACAATAAAATACGTTAAAAAATGTTCTTATCAACTAAGTTTACACAAGAAAATACAACCAACTACACAACTATTTCTATAAAATATATTTTTCGAGTTTTAGATACATTGAAATAAATTGACTTTATTTATAATAAATTATAAAAGGCCCTGGGCAATACCTTATCAATGCTCTACCTACCTCATCCCGGTCTCTCTCTCTCTCCCTCTCTTCTCCTCTCTCGCTCCCTAAGAGAAGGAAGAAGAAGAAAAGGGAAAGGGATAGACAAAGAGCTGTCTCTCTCTTTCTCTCACACCGAGCCGCCGTAGCTTAGTAGTATAGCGTTGGCGCAGGATTCGGGTGGTCGTGGGTTTGACCATGCTCACCGAGATTTGTCCAGGGTTATTCCTTAGACACACCAGGTAAATACCGGTGTGGCACCTTCAACATTGGTTCTGGCTGACACCTTCCCGACACCTTTCCCCTCCCCTATCCCGGCCTGAGTCTTATATGCCTAAAGGCCATAAATAAAATTCAAAAATTCAATTCTCTTTCACTCTCCTTTCTTTTCTTGTCTCATGCCGGGATGAGGTAAGCAGAGGATGGGAAAGATATTGGCCAGAGCTTTTCATAATTTACCAGCCTGGCATCACAGTTTCAGATGCATCATAATAACAAATCTGAATTCTGAATCCATTAGACAGGATATCCGAAACGAAGAAGATACGAGTTTCGGATATCGTGATCCTTTTGGATCCGGATCTGGCTATCCCTACTCA
The DNA here is from genome assembly GCA_022664845.1 of Lepisma saccharinum. Taxonomy (NCBI): domain Eukaryota; kingdom Metazoa; phylum Arthropoda; class Insecta; order Zygentoma; family Lepismatidae; genus Lepisma; species Lepisma saccharinum. Next base: position 12,231 of record JAGDQP010012849.1, read on the forward strand.
ATAGTTTTCGAATTACTTCAAAATGTTGAAATGCATTTTGCTGCTGGCTTCCATCCCATCCTCAAAACTGAAGTTACGTTATTTACTTTGTTACTTGACTCCACGTGAAGTCGGCGAAACTACAACTGTGTTTTCAATATCAGGAAAGACCCAAACAGTACCTAATTAGAGCAGACCGGAGTGGTTCAATGGTTAAAGCGCTCACCTTTGGCGCTTGGGTTCGTCGGTTCAAACCCTCCTCGTGCGATATGGGTTTTGTAGTGAACAAACACCGTGTGCGTGAGTTTTCTCGGGGTTCTCCCGTTCCCTCCCACTTTCTTCATTCCACCAATCATTCCATCATCACCCATCTGGCCTGAGACTGTGCTGCCTAAAGACCTTAAAAAATTAAATTCAAAGTACCTGATTACAGTAAAATGATTTATCAAGATGCGTGCGTGCTCTTCATTGATTTCAAAATGAGTCTGTGCGTTAATGTAAATGCTTTGATATTTATTATGATTATAGTATTCTGTAATATGAATAATCAACTTTTCTTTCGCATGTCAATCTTATTTTCTTGTTTTTTTTTTCTTATTTGAGATCGCCAACATATCATTGCTTAGCTCTCGTGTAAATATGCACTATAGTACTATGTTAAAAGATTGACATTTGCACCCATTTGCTGCCGAACGAGTGGTTGTCAATTTTTCTGTATTAATTTCAATGTTTACCTAACACAAGGTTCTTCCGAAAAAGAAATACAACACTAAATATAGATAATTACGCCTGAAATTATACTATTTTCTGCATATCAACCGGAATTTCGGGGTGGGGGTCCAGGTCAACCCTCTAAATAAATACGTCCATGAGTACTTCCATATCGCTCAATATCATTGTTTTCGGTATTTTGATATTGTTCGGTATTTCAATTTATCATTATATTATATATTTGTATATTCGATATGTATTCGGTATATTGGTATTTCGGTATCATGGGTATTTCGGTATCATGGGTATTTCGGTATATCGATAATTGTCGGTATCCAAAACATACCGAAAGTCGGTATGAAAATCTCAATAACGAACACTTCTATGATATATTGTTCGTAGTATGTCACCATGAAATACTACGAACACATATCATATGATATATCGATACAAGATGGGATTCTTATTTGCGTTGTATGATCCGTTGCATTGTTACTATCGAGCTTTAGTAGTGTAAGTGAGATACAGTGATTGATGATTAGTGTGTGAGTTTGCTCTCCCCAGGAAACTCTGGGCTTTACTTTAGCAGTCCAACAATGGGTAGATACCCTTTCTGTCTAGATCTCACTGCGCTAAGCTCATAATGCGATTTGTATTTATTCTTGGAACCACTACATGTTCATTTACGATTTTTTCCCCTTTGCTCCTTTTTGGCAGTTTATATTTCCAATTTTTCGCAATAGAAAGAGCTAAAGAACACAAAATCACAAGAAATGGACATGCTCCGTTTTCTTCCGACGCCCTTCACATATAAAACTAAAAATATTTTATTATTTAATGACATTTATGTATTGGTGATAACTGTCGTTGGTTCTTCCGCTGCTCTATTCTTGATGTTGACAGCTATGGTTCCTTGCTTCGATATTGATGCATTTTGAAGACCATAGTTCTGAATTCCAGATGCAGACACAATTATATATCCTAGACTGGACGAGAGTGGCCTACCTTGGCCAGAAGTCCATCCGGGAGCCCTGCGGCCCTTGGTAAATCAACATTATTTGCTTTCCAGATACAATTATAATTTCGTCCATAAGACGAACGCTTAGTTGAATTTCTAGTGTATGTTTTACCACGTTTATAATTAATCAGATAAAAATAATTTTAGTAATAAAGTAATACTCCAATTTGCTTACTAATCGTAAATGACACAGATATTTTTAACAACCCAGTAACACACAAATATGCTATTTACGTTGATTTTTTTGTTTTGTTTATTTCGTTGATTAACCGTTCGGTTGAAAAAGTACGTTTAAGTAGCAGCCGATGGATACTTTCTTTCAATCTCTTTGAAGAAGGATTCCCTCATAAGTGAATGATTTGCTCTACTACCATATAAAGCTGTTGCGGCTATGCTTCTAACCTCCACTTGGATAAGTGTTATTTTATTCCGCTTATCTGCCACACGAGGATGTTCAAACATAGAATTGATGGTGTGTTCATTCAGGTTCATTGAAGTGGAGTTTGGGCATTATCATATATAAAAGTGTCACTTCTTACCATTGGTTCAACTACTGTTGATGGACTCATCCTTATTACTGGATAGTCTCTAGTTTCCGGGTAATACACGGGATGTTGTATTACTAGTTCCATTGGACGGTTCACTTCCAAGGCAAACATTTACATGTTCTTGGTTTTGTGTTCTTTTTTCGTCTTGTCCAAAGTATTTATTGTTGTAACTACCTTCCAAATCTTCTATCATTAGTTTGATCCTATTATCACTTCTTCTGGTAAGATCAATTTTATGATTGATCATTACTTTTATCTCTGGACTGGTTATTACTTCTTTTCATCCGAATACGATCTTGCCTTGCTAAAAATTCTAGGAATCCTTCAATGGTGTTGTGGTTTTTACAGCCCGGTATTCTTCTCTGGTCACATGGTATTACATCCACTGCTTCTCTAAACAGCTTCTGATGAGTGATGTTCGGATCAATTCGAGTGAGCGTAGAAATAAATCGAGCTATCTCTTACTCCATGCTATTAGCACTGGACCATTCAATTCTATAGTAACTTAATGCTCTCTCCTTACTCTCAATCTAGTCTCTACTAGCGTATATTCTTAGAAACCTTCCGCAGAAATCTATATAGTTACGCACCTTGTCCTTAATCAGACGAAACCAGCCTTCTGTGCTGCTTACCACAGCTCTACTGATAATGTACATGCGGTCTTCTTCATCTTTAATACCCAAATGTTTGAAGTAGTAAGTACGATCTTCTAAATATTTAGTCCGAATTTCATGGTATACGTCACTTTTTCATTCCGGTACTTGGCTTATATCCTTAATACTTACCTCTCGTACGCTTTTTCTTGGTTTTAGTGTGGTCATCAAGCCTTGTACAAAGTCAGGCCTCGTTTTCTCTCTTGAAAATGATATTACACTACTCACGTCTAGCTTTTCTTGGGGTTTCGCAAAGACACTTCTCGGATACACTTCCTGGTCGTCGTTTTCTTCGTTCATCATACTGCGGGTTGGTAATGGCTTCTTGATCTCAGTATCAATGACCCTCTTACAATATTTCTCCAGATCTTGTTTAATTACTTCTGGTTGAATCTTCTCAACCATTGCCTTCATCTTATCTTGGACTTTCTGAAGAGATCGAATACACTGCTCCTGCTCTCTTTCCACTCTTTGAATAGCCCCAGTGTTTTGAGGGCAACCTTAATACTGGTAGATGTATTATTTGCAGTATCTATATAAAGACCTAAAATACAAACCACGTTATATCCTTAGAATTTATTTTTCAGAAATGAGCAAAATATCTCACACAATATATTTACAGTTAATTTCACGAAGATGCTTTTTCATCCAATTCCATATGCACTAACAAGGTTGGAGATTAAAACTAGTGCCCTTGAATATTTTTCTATCATTAAATTATTTGACTTTCAGAACTGGATATAACTTGAATTGCACCAAACGCTGTATATTGCTTGCTTTTCACTCAATTGTGAGATTATATATTAAATTTGAGCTAGTTATGTGTTCCTGATGAACACAGTTATCGTCCTACAACATGATTTTCAGTAGTTTGTAATTATTGTAGTTCCCTGTAGAAGACAAGTGTTCGATCTTCTCTGACATTCAGTTGATTCATTTTAGAAAGATTCTATATAAGGCTATCTATTTCTTACTTTAAGCTCTGACATCGCCTCCAAGAGTTTGTTGCTGCAAGAGCAGAAACAAATGGTCGCACCCTCTTTTAGGAAGTGAAATAGAAGAACCACTCTCACTAAAGTGAAACTTTTATTAACATGTCACTGCCTTTTTGCTATTGGAATGCATTCAGTAGTTTGCATTTGTGTAAAAATTTGCATTTTAGGTTATCAATTGGTTAATCTGTAGAGCAGAGCCGGATTACGTGGGAGGGCGTTAAAGGAGCTACAGACTAGGGTCTCCACTACTTCAGGGCCCTACCAAAGAAAATCAGTTACCCTTACGACCACAAGGGATATGCAACAGCGGTACTAACAGAGGTAATAGCCCGGGGTCTAAAAAAAGCTTAATCCAGCACCATAAATAAACGCAGTCAAAATGTTACCTGAAAATAATGTAGTTTTGTTATGGATGAACAATAGCTTCTCTAGAACGAATATCGTGTAAACTATCCCCAAATAATACGTCTTTTGAACCTTGTTTCCAACATGTTGCAAGATTAGGATTTCCACTCAAATAAAAGAAGCAAATGGATCAATATACCTTGCTTTTGATTTCCCTAAATATATTTCTTTGCGGTGTTTCCTCCTGGAACCCAAAGTTCCTTCTGCAACTCTCACCATGTGAACTGTATTTTCCATTTTTCCTCTAATTCAAATAACTTTCAACACCACTCTATCCAGATCCACTGTTACATCACCTAACATATACGCACCACACAATGCAGATGTTAGTAAATTGAATTTAAAATGGGTATAACTTATTTCGCACCAAACAGTTTTTGGACATAACTTGTTTTGCAGCAAATTAAAAATTTATTTCATCCTGTAAAATAACGGTTATAACTTTTTCTGCATAAAATATTTTAGTTTCATGTGTAAGATCCCTCTAATTAGGCAATGATAGCGTGAACGCATTTTAAATATGGATTTAACTTGTTTCGCATTTACGCTATTGATATGCATATCCAGCCTTTTGTTGAGCTCGGTAAAGTTAGATTAATATTCGTCACGGTATTCCTGCGTCTGGTTATAAAGAGTATCAATTCTACTGGCTCACTTTGATCCTCTAAATCATCAAGTTTCCTATTCTGCTTGGCCTTAAGAAATGACAAACCATGCAGATTACTAGCACATAAATATACAGTGTGAATGGTTCTTGCGTAGTGATTTAATTCTTATTACGGAAATCGGAATACTGAAAATAAACAACAGAAAGCTGCTTTCATTAATCTTTTAACATCTGCGTTTTATACACTTCCCTGTATTTTCATATTCTCTTTTAAACTGAAATCCGAAAGCTACGTTCGGCCTCTATTCCATAACAAGATTCTTTTGTATAAAAACATGAATAAAATATATAAGTATTTACGTGCAGATAAGGTTCAGCCCAGAAGGGATAGAGCTTCGGAAATTCCATTTAGTGTGAGTGTTTCTGCCGAATTCTTTCACCCAACAATTAGAATCTTCTACGAATTTAATGTTGCTTCGTATAGTAGTACGATACGTACTCGATTCAATTATTAAGGTATTAAATTTAACTGGAAGTTTTTTTTTAAACGATAGATTAAATAAAATACTTCGCATAAGTCCATAGCCATCTTGTTGTATTCATTTCTTATAGCACTCAGGTGCTAAGTTGGAAACACTTGGACATATGACGTCACGCAACCATTCTCATAGTATCATATACTAGTAAGGTCCCAAATAATATGCAGAAAGGAAATATGCAAACGGCAACAAATAAGCAAAAGTAACATTTTCCAGAAAAGGCAAAACGATACGAGCAAAATAATAAGGATGATGAGTTTTTGACAGCAGACTTGGAAATCCTTTTTCTTTTCCGTCCAATAGCCTCGCTGGAAATCTCAGTTTGAAACGTTTAATAATGTATTCCAGATAGACATTCTTTGCAATTTTACACGTACGTAGATAACAACTTCTCTAAAACTCTCTCATGTTGACAGATATTCGATAGGTTCCTGAAACTTTTCATTTTCCAGCAGTTTTTAGTATGAACGCCGAACAAGGCGTTTTCACGAAAAGGCGTATTATTCGTCTCACTTTTAGCCTGCCAATCACCCTGAGGCAAGAATATCACAAGAGACACGAAGTTTTAACATTGACAGCAAACGACAAGTAGATGAATGCTTTGTGGACACCCTTCGAGATTTACTCAATTCAAACAAGAAGAAAAAATCCTTTCCTCCTTCAGATCATGTTCGGCAAAGAGAGAATACTTTGAAAAACATGAATGGTACTATAAAATATTTCGTGCGTCAAAAAGAAAAGTGTTGAAATGGTCTAGTAATTATAATTTCATTCGTTTAGATGGGACTTTTCTCTACGGACGGAAGCACTATAACGGTAGAAAAATTGTATACTGTATTATTTTGTGGTAGTATTCTTGTTAACGATTTCTATTCTTTACTGGCTGTACGTGTAGGCCTATTACTTTAAGTGTCTACGGTCCTTTCAAAGAGAGAATATAGGTTCTGTAGCATTGAAGTGTCTGCCAAGTCCGTTCCGTTCCGTTCATTTGGCAAATTTTTCGGGAGTTGAAGTTTCGGACGATTAGTCCATGCCTTCTATATGTGATTAAAATTTAGTGACTTTGAGTTTGAAAAAATGGTTGTGAAATAAGACGCAACTGTCGCAGCCTTATGTATGTCAGGTGTTAAATAGATAAAAAATAAAAATGAGAGATAAGTAATGGAAAAAGAAGATGGGAGATGGTTTAGTTATCTGTTGAGTGGGAACTTGAATCACAAATCGTTGTTTAGACTGTAGCTGAAATGGTTTTCTAAGTTGAGAAAACGTCATAAGTTGAATATGAGAATTTTATTTATGGATTTCGGGCAGAAAAATTTTTCTGAAGAATGTCAATAAAGACAGGAATTTTGTCTAAAAGATTAGTTTTGTCTTTAAATCGAGGAAGATCTTGACTGATGGACAAAAGAATATCACTGGTAAAAAAATCCTTAAAGAGAGAAAATAATTCTTTGATTGTATCTGCGGTATCAGCTTTAGTCATCTTTGGCGCTGCATGAATGGAGTCCTTTTGAGGCGCATTTGAATTTGATGATTTGACATTGTCATTTGGTTTCTGAGTGGCAGATCTTCGCTTAGTAAGGATTGCTTTATAGACTTTACAGCCTCGATAATTTGAAGTGTGTTGTTCGCCACAGTTTGCACAGGTTGGTGAATTATCTTGAATGTTTCTGGTGCAATTGGATGTAAGATGCGTGTCCCCACATTTAAGGCATTTTGGTATATTAAAACAAGAAATTTGAGGGTGCCCAAATTTTTGACATTTGTAACATTGGATAATGTCAGGTCCTTTGTATTTCTCGACTAAGATAGCGTAATGAAGTAAGTGAGTTAACTTGAAAATTGCATTAGTGTTTTCATCTTTTTGTAAGGTAACGAGAAATAATGGATACAGAATCTTTTTATGAGTGGTTCTATCTTTGCCATGAAGTTGTGATACACTTATGACTGAAAAGCCAGAATCAATTAACTCAGATTTAATATCTGTTGTAGTGGTGTCGATTGGAAGCTTACGAAGAACAACTTTCAGAGGCCTATCTCGTTTGTTTGATTCAGTTGCAAATTGAAGAGACTGTTGGAGGCAATATGCCTGAATCTTGTCATAATCTTGCTTATTTTTAGGCAGAAATTTAATGTAGTCTGCGGTAGGCTTCACAATTGGATGAACTTTGCAAGCAGAAGTTAGTGTCTTAGAGAACATGTACTTATTGGTGATCCCATAAATATAAATTCCAGGCGGCCTAGAAGGGCGTGGAGAATCATCTGGTTTGTACGTTTGTTTGGAATCATCAGAATTTTCTTGCAATGGAGCAAACTTGTTGGAAAAATTAACGAGAGAAGCAGTTTCAGCTTGATCTTTTACATGACTGACTTTCTTAGGGAAAGAAAAACCATCAATATCCATACCTGAAGGATTAGTTTCTGTTTGAGAAATTAATAGATCATCAGAGGAAGAAATTGCAGGAAATTCCTTGTTTGAATTTATGTCAGGTAAAGAACTGGAATGAAGTGGCATATGGCCAAAACTATCATGAAAAAGGTTGATGTCAGCTTTGGCACGAAACCGTTTCTTAGGAGGCATTTTAGATGATTTATGTGTATCGTTAGTGGAGGAAGTAGCTTTTCGAGCTGTTTTTATTGCATCATTGACTTGCACGGAATCATTTGCTGCTTTATTCGGCTCATCATAAGGCGGATATCTATTCGTAGTATATACCATGGCTGGAGCTAAGCAACACAGGCTCCTATCGCTTCGGATCCTATTACTCAACTGGGGTGGGTGTGCCAAGTCGATGTCTTTGTCCAATACTTATAACAAGACAAAAACAATATTAACGTACTTCAAATAGTATTCTTGTGCATCCATACACTTCTGCCATCTGTGTGCCGAAGATGTAACCAGATATGGTTTATGTTTCTTTATGCAACACCAATAATTTGTAATTAGTATGATATATCGTTAGTACAAAGCTAGGTAAATATGGATGATGAGAAAATTTCTTTCTCCAATAAAATGGAATGTCCTCACCGTCTTTATGATCCGTGAGGGTGATCTCTGTCATTCAATATAATAAAACCATATTTGATTACCGCCATAAATGAATTCAAATTTAAAAAATATGAAAATGAAATGTGCTGTACTCCTTCAAAGTTCAATTTCTAATTCTCGAACTTTTAAAAATTTAACATTTTAAAAAAATCAAGGGACCCATCGTTTGGGCCAGTGTTTAATTGTCTGTCAAATGAACAGTTACACGTTTCTGTATCTATAATCGAGTTTCAGATATACTAAAAACAGTGATTCTGCCAGATCCTCCTGTGGGAGTGTCAAGCTCTAAATTCTCGAGAGCACTCCCCCCAAACAAATATAGTTTTACGGTCAAAAATTGATAGAAACCGTGCACAGATCCACAAACACCCTGCCAATTTTGACTTTACACACCCAAACTGAAAATTCTGGCGGTATCGCTGACTGAAAATGTGATTAATCTATCATGGAAATCCACCATTTTGTAAATCGCCATACCTGAGTCAATGATATCATTTCAATACAAATAACTGGGCACGAGTTAATTTCTGAATAATTTTAAGCCATGCACCAAATGACGTTGTAATCTGAGATAGCAAAATACAATTTCTAATTGAATTTGGAAGGAATTAGTGTATAGTCAGAGACATAGAAAATGACGAAATCTTCTTCGTTCGAAAAGTTTTACAATGTGGTAGTATGGAACCAGCTTGGATGTGTAGATTTTAAATAAACAATTGAAATTGTCTGCTCGTCATATAACATTAATTTACCGTTGTCATGTTGTGCAAGTTTTGATTTTTGAAATTTTAACATCGGATATTTTCTGCTAATCGAAGTGTACAAAATTACATACTATTTCCTCTTTTATATTTACTAGTAATGTGTATAAACTCAACATGAAACAAATGTATATCAGGAAACCATTATCCCAAAAATATATCGAAAGAGATGAAAACAACTGGAAATTTCCTCTTTTAAAAAATATGAGTAAAAAGACTAATATTTTTAAGTTGCTTTTCGTTATAAAAAAAATATACTTGTGTAGAACGTGGATTTCTAAGTATTTTGAATCGATTTAAAGATTTTTATTATATTTTATATTTCAGCAAAACATTTCTACCTTCCATTTCCTGTTTGATTCTAAGAATTCGAATCAGAGGAAAACACAACAGATGACAGATAATAGTTTTCATGTTATGAAAATGTCGGCCGGGTGACCGAGCGGTCTGCGGCGGTAGGCCATCGGCTCGAAAGTCCCGGGTTATCGTCCCGGCAGGGGCATAGGTGTGAATTGTAACAGCTAAAGGCGAATCGTGACGGGCGGAAGTCCAAAGTTATTAGACTGGCCCATATAAACATCAAGTTTACCAAATGTCATGTTATGAATGCTGTGGTTTGGAATCCTTTAATCACGGTTGAAAAATACCAAGAGAGAAAATATTTACGTCATATATTTTTTCCCCATCTGAGTGTGTTTGTTTTCCTACGTACTTTTCCTTCCACATATTCCCACCCCTTTCTCTCTCTCTCTCTCCGTAAGTGTATGTTGTGTTTATAAGTATCTTCTTATTCTGTCTGAAAAAAAAGAGCAACGCATTGTGTTCTGATGAAGTTCATTTTAAACCACTTGTGACATCTTATATTCATTCATATTTTCTAGGAACACAGAGAGAAACGAGGAAACAATCCCAATATTTCATGATTTTCCGCATATTTGAATGTCATGTTATATCTTCTTTCTCTTCACGCACTCTATATGCTTAGACTCAGGTAAAAAAACGTTAAAAATTCAAATAAGTATTTTTTTAAAAAGTTCAAGGAAGACCGTTACATACTATTGAACACAGGTTCAGAATACATTTTGGTTAGTCCCGAAACGACTTTACATTAGTATCCAAAACAACAGAATTAAAAAGAAAACTTTTGTTTAAAATAATTTGGTTTATCCATGGTCTTTCCTTGTAAATTTTGGAGTACCATAGCGTAGGGATGTGCACTATTCAGATTTTCATATTTAAATTCCGAATAATACTGAATATTGATATATCGAATTACCTAATAATACCGAATATTGAAATATGTATATACTGAAACACCGAATAATTTCGAAATACCGAAAACAAATTCCGAATGTTAAAGAAAAACAGAATGATATTGAGCAATATGGAAGTACTCGTGGACGTACTGGATAGTATTTAGAAGTGAGTCCAGATATCCACCCAGAAATTCCGGTTTATATGTAAAAAAAGAATACTATATCTTTAGGCGTATATTTATTTGAAGTACGTACATTTCATACCCAGATCGACTTTGGAGTTCAACCCCGTAAATCTATTGAGACCCTCCGAAATTAATTTTTAGATATGTGTTTGGAATAGATAACAACAGCGAATAACAAATCGAATGTGACTGTATTGAAAAGATGACCCAAATTGTACAGGAGGTAACAGTATTATGGCTTACATCCTTTCCAAGTGACTTCGGTAAACCACACATCAATAGACTAGAAATTGTAAGCGTTGAATTTCTGTAATTATTAATCTTTGAAATGATTCTATAATGCCATGGAATTTTTTCCTGAATATTTTGCTTAAAAGTAGTAGGCCTATTTCTTAATTTGATAAAGAAATCTGTAGTAGAGCAATTGCTTTCCTCGCATTCCACTACAGTTCTGTAATTATTATTATTATTATTATTATTATTATTATTATTATTATTATTATTATTATTATTATTATTATTACACTATGTTTGTCACTTTCAATTTTTATGTAATAGCTAAACATTGCAGCATCGAGACACCATGCATAGATTTATTTATTGTAATAATGATGTTATCATCATAACTTCACCATGAGAAGATTATTGTATTATGACTTGTACAAATTATGCAAAAGCCACGTGATGATTACTACGACACAACACTTGTCCGGTGAGAAATAAAGTTCTAACGTTTTTTAAGCTTTTAAGAATAGGTATGCAGGAAAGTGAAGATCGTTAAATTTAGTGAAACAAAACTTATTTTATAGAAAAAATATGGGTGTATGAATTACAACCCTATAAATGCAAACTTATGAATGCGTCTCAAAGAAAAAATGTCCAGTTGCTACTACCCGGAATCCGTTGAGTAGTGTGGGTGATTACGTTAGAAGTCGAAACGATTGATGAGATTTCTTCCATTCTTAGCAGAGTATTACAATAGTGTGTTTCAAAGTGCCTAGTTGAATCTTCAAGAACTGTGAGTTCTGTTCCTATAATAATCATTAGATTAGGTTAGATACAGGAGGTGAGATAATTACTAAACCCATATATAATCGAGCTTTGTAGACTGCCAATGAATACGCAATATACTTTCAGATCGGTACTTAATTTTTTTTAAATTTTCAGCAAATATACAACCTTATGAATGATTCCTTGCTTATTCTTTGTAGTCCAACTAACCAAAAAAGCTATGCGTCTCCTTGGGTTGCTTTATAGATACGTCGAGATCAGAAATCTTGAGATTTTATCTATATACTATAAAACTTATGTTTACCCTTCACTGGAGTACTGTTCACCCGTATGGTCTATACCTAGGTAAGATGGAGAGAGTTCTTAAACTTTCCCTAGCAGTTGTTAGATTTAGTGTTCCCGTTGCTCGCAACTTGAACAAAAAACACTACTTGAAGCATTGAATATTGAATCTCCAGAATTTTGTCGTGAGGTGGCCGATTTCAAGTTTCTCAATAAAATTGTAATGCACAAATCAGATGTGAACAACTATTTTCAAATTTATATTTCAGAGTACTGTAGTGTGGTGTCTTTCCATGTAAATAAACTTACCTAAAACACAACCAAAATTTGGAGGTAAATGATCACAGAAATTTTCCCATTAAGTTTGTTGTCTAAAAGTAACGAACCTACCATATATTCTTTCGGATAATCGGAATAAAAATTACCGATTACCTGATATAATAGCCTCAACTGAATTCCTCTAGTTTTGGAAAAACCTGAAAAATCTTTCATTCAAAATCTCATTCTACAGAGTGTTCCCAAAATACTTCTTCAAAATGAACTCCAAGAAATAATTTAATTAAGAAATATTTTATTTCTATAACTTTTGAAGTTTCTTCTTCTCCTCTCTCTCTTTTCATCAAAACAAGAAATAAATCTTTCTATGAATTTTGAACAAAATCAATGAATAAATCATGATCCTTCATTATATTCAGAACAATCAGTTTTCTGGAATTTGAAGAAGGAAGATCAGAATAATTATTCCTCTTACATACACCCTGTATGTTCTTCAGTATTTTAACACAAAATACGAATAGTTATTCTCTCATTGAAAACATTAATCACTAAGAAAACATAACAAAATATGAAAACTAAAACTTTACCTGAAAGTTGCCATTCCAAGTTCATTCTTCCAGGAACGTCCTTCCTGGGAATTTCAATATCAATTCCAATTTAAATAAAAGGATACAACTGAATATAAAAAGGATACAACTTAATAAAAAAAAGGATAATTTCCTTTTCCTTCATATGCTTGGTATATTCTAGGTAATTTTCAATGGATATTTCATAAGTATTTTCAGTTTCTACTTCCAGAATGTATTAAGAAATTTCCTCTCTCCTATTCACATTTCTCTGGTATACGTGATTCAAAGAACCCTTTTTCACTACTCCATATACTATTTCCATTAAACTTTAGTTTAATCACCAACACAAATTCTTCGTACACAATTGTAAACCACAAGAAGAATTAACACAATATTGGTGAAATGGAATATGTTAATTAGAGAACCTTCACAATTTCTTGATCACGAATACACTCAATAACACACAAACTGACACAGAGATCCCGTTATATATAAAAAAAATCACAAACTGAGGCATGTGGTTAGACAAACCTTATGCCTCCTTCCACACTCGGTCTCGTTTTCGCGAACCAATCAAAATCGTTCGTTTAAACCAATCAGAAACAAAACCCATTAACTCTTTAGAAAACTTACAAGGGTATCTTAAGTTTCCTGACATAAGACATATACAGGGAGTCATCCTACAAAGATAATCTATAAAAAGGGACAAACAGAAGCTATTTTCTATCGAAAATTAATTAATCTTGTAAAATACACTACAGTACCTACGCGGAGTATAAGATACAAACACTATTTTGCTCTTCCATGCCCAAGGATATCTCTAATAAAGAGATCCTTATTTTATAGATTACCCTTCCAATTCAATGAACTGGCTAGTAAACTGGACATCACTTCCAGTTACAATGCATATTGACGATGGTTACTGAACGACTGAATGTATAGTTTGTTTTATTTAGCTCTGTATTGCTTCCAATATCTAATTTATTATTTCTTTTCTTTGTTGTTTATTATTTTGTTTTGTTTGTTGCGCGTTGTTATTTTGTCCAATGTAAAATGGCCTAAGCTGTATTTGGATGCTTAATAAATAAATAAATATGCCATTCTTTGGCACATTTTGGAGGCCACCAGTAGCACATAACATACAAAGAACCACTAAACGTTTTTTAATCTTTCCATCCATATATCACTACTTTTACAATATATGCCTTTATACATACAATGGTACAAATCTCTATTAATAATTTACCTTTTTTATAAATCAATTAATATGGCTAACAAATATTTTAAAGTTGTCACGACATCAACTACAGAATATTTAGACCTCATGCTTTCATCTTCTAACACAGAATTGGTATTAGAAACAATGCGTTAGAATCAGGATGTTATTTGTCACCCAAGTAGGTGGGAGAAATTCATGTCAAGGCATATTCATAGTTATTAGAGTACTGGACATATATACACGGGTTTTTCCTCCCTACTACAACACGAGTTAGGGAGGTGCCAGGAAAAGAACACAAAGTACCAGAGAGTTTCCTCCTTTCCCATCCAGTACAAGTAACTACCTGGTTAGAATTTGCATTAACTAGAATGTAACTTTTATGCTTGGCAAAGCTTGCCATTGCAACGTCACAGATCCTGGCTGCGAATAGCCAAAACTGTAAACACCAAAACCCACATAAATAGGGTTGCCAGGAACCTAGAGTACCCACGCAACACATCTGACTACACTTTAGCTCCAAACATTTCCTACACCCCAGACGAGCGGTGCAGAAATGTCTTCCAGATTTAAGAATATCTGGGAAAGAGGATTCCAGATCCTTGTGATTGCCGCTAAAAGACAGTAAAGCTGTACGAGGGAGGAAATACCGATAAGGCGACACCTCCAATCTTTTTAATTAGTTCGTCGGTTCATACTCTGAAGTACCAGCTGGTTCATATTTGCAATAGTCAACGAAAGAAAGGAAAATCTGTACTTGGAAATGATTTTAAATGATCATACGCCTAACAATTCACGTGTGACTCAATTTGCATGTCTTACCTTTACTTTAGTATGGCCCACACCTGTAGTCTGGAATCTCAATTCGTGAAATAAAAACTACGAACACAACGAACGGCGGTCAAAACCTAACCTAAACGTCGTGTAATTATCTATCGCAAATGGAAATAATCTCTTCACACATATCACTTAAGGAGTCACTTCATATGTCATAACGCTGTATCTACATAATTCAATATTTAGTTCTTTTCCCAATGTTTCACATCACATCTGACGAAAGAATCCTACCACTGGCCTACAGATTTATGAACCAAACATAATCTAATTAAAACGCATCGCTCAAAACGCTAGGATAACCGAAATAGAGAAATAATTTAGTATCAATTGCTTTCAAAATTCACTTATTTATGGATAACGTAGTTAAATTTAAATGAATATCATAGTAAACATTAATTAAATCACTGCACAACACAAATAATATCACACACTGTATATGGTTACTCAACTAATACCTTACGTAATACCTAGTTAATTGAGAAGTTATATAGACTATGTTCATTGAAAAGAAACTCAAAATGTTTAAGGAAATATCAAGATTTCAAAATTTCAATTTATTTATCGGATTTTACACAATATTCGCCTTCAAAGGTAATAATTTCGTTACGAATAGAACAGAATAAAGATTGTGATGTAGAGATCAAACAAATTTGTAACTTCTATCTTTTACACATTATGAATTAATTAAGTGAAAAGGAAAGTTGGTTTCGCAGATATAAATGTTCATAATTTTTATAATAATTAGTAAATTTTGCTGAAATGTTCACGATATAGTCCAAAACATTGCTATTTAATTTGAAAAAAGTTTTGCCACATTATTTCATACAGAATTTGAGTTGTTACACAAAACATACCTTGACGAAAGAATCCAGTTTACCTTAAAGTAGACGTGAATACTACGTTATACAAATGAATCTTTGAATAAATATTGAAATATGCAATAATAGTATTATAAATGGTATAATTAAACGCAGAATAGTAGCTGTAGTTGAAACCAATATTAAATAATCATAGCGATGTTTTAAATTTACAATTAAAGTCCAAAATTATCAAAAACGGTCCGTGAAAATTGTTGAACAAACATTGTCGTTAATTTGACTAATTGTGGTGACGTATGGTAGCTGTCGACATGGCTAACCGAGATTTTGAAATAGAATTGGAAAATGGGAGACTAAAGTTGGCAATTTATTACAAGAATCGAACTTAAAATGTAGGCATTCTGTTAATAGCGGCCCCATACTGAATTTAGCAACTATTACCCATATTGACAAATAATATTAAAACCAAAATAATAAATTTATTGGCGTGAAAATTTCGAAATAAATTTATCGAGATGAAAAGCCTTAGTAGCACTTATATCTAATTTTATTCTTGTCACAACTATGAATTGAATCCAACGAAATAACAGAACAACTGTTGAAATATTCTTCGCTTAGATAAATTTTGCGTGTATATTTACCAATTTGTAGTTAGGGCTCAGCAGATACAAACAGCGGTAAAGCTCACACATCCATCCTTCGGGTCGGTTAAAATAGAACTACTACTAACATGGAGGGGAGAGCAGTTCTCCCATCGACCGGAGAAGAATGCTGATTCACACCAATCAGCAAGAACCACAAAGCCAAGCATTTACTAGGATCCATTCAAAATTAAGCACTAAATCAAAGTCAATGCTTCGCGACTAACGAAAACCTGAATAGATACAGATTGAAAACAAAAACGGAAAATAAAACGAAACACGCCCAAAGCGTGACTAAAGCGAAACAAAGAGAAAAATCTAAGGAGAGCACGAAAGGAAACAGAACATTACAAAGAAAATAAAAGGGGGGGGGGAAATAAAAATGGAACAGCAAATTAGGCTGTTACACCACTTTCTTACACAAACCAATTTTTTATTTAGTGTAAAGATATAACAAGAAATGGAAAGGAAGTTACTAATCAGGCACAAATAAGCGCTGCGATTTTAATAACAACATCTCAGGCGCACTTGCATTCATTTTTATAAAATAGGTTAGGAACACTGACAACTGGATTATTTAGAAATGGAAAAACACACAGATCTTTTCTATTGTGTCAAATAATGTTCAAACCAAATTTGCTGGGTATAAGTCGAAGAATATTTAAGCAAATTCGCAACAGTGATCTGCGGTGGCTGATCTTCATGGTTCCAACGACCCTGAGGTAGTCAAGCGAAGACCTCTCCAACGGCACAACAACCACGTTTGTGAACCTTATGGTGCATAAGATATATTTTGGACACAGGTTAGTCACGCCTTCTTGATGACATTGTTCACGCCTTCAAACTTTGTTTATACCTTCATGATGACATTTTATAAAGTTTCCAACCGTCTGAAGCGGCATTTTAACCTGCAAACTTCCAAGGTTTAGGTTGTTACTCTAAGATCTTCATGGTGACTAATATTTTTACTACTTCTTTCATGTTGCGAAGACTGACACTGAAATACAGGCCTATAGACTTGAATTCGATCCTGGGATTGCTGATTGGATCTTGTGTTAGTGCCATGAAGGCTGTTTATTTTCTCTGACAGCTTGTCCGTGCCAGCAATTGACAATTTTGTTAATAGACGACATTACTTTAGGGGTTATTTATGCGTTGGCAAGTTAGTGGGGTTTAGCATTCGGGCCACATTTGGTATGTCACCATGGTGCCGTCCAGTTGGGCATCGCCTCTTAGCCAACGACGACCCACTTGCAATATCCCACCACGTCGGGCTCAACCATAAATCCATTCAAAGGGCCACCTTCTTTTAGCAGCTCAAATGCCAACTGCGTTAGGGTAAGGCCAAAGTTGTAATCTGAGGGCGAAATAGAAATATGTAGTTAAGAGTGCATGAGGGTGAGGGCAAAGTTTCAGTGCGAGGGTGAGGATCACGGTGAAGCGAGACGTGAAGGGCGAAATTAAAATTTGATGGTAAGAGTGAGTGACAAGTCTCTGCTTGGAACTGCCATATTTACCATTTTCTTTCGTTCATAATATTTTAGTACTCCACTTACATTCGTCATACGAAACGGAAAAATATGAAAAACAGGTATGCAGTTTCAAGTATCTGGAAAGTATTATAAGTGAGAATAAATGTGTGAAAAAGAGATAAAGATGAGCATAACAATGGTGAAAGAGACGTTCACTAACAAGAAGAAATTATTCTGTAGACCGATTGATTAAATGTGTTTGATAGAACAGTATGATCTTACGTGTTTAGATACAGCTAGTCATTGCTACAGCACTTCTAAACGAAAAGTACTGTATGATTTTTTTCCTATATGTTCTATTTTTATTTAACATGCACATTATTTTAATATAATTAAGTAAAGCTAACACTGTTTTAAACATAAATACATTGAGAGTCCTGATGTCACTGTTTAAAACCAAAGAATATCTTAGAGTCCTTAGAGGGTAGATAGAAAAAAGTAAGCAAAAATCCTTAAGGATTATAAAATAGAAATGGTTTTAATCAAGACAATATGATCTTGAAAATATCTGCAAATTTCTTTGAAATCAATATTTAAACAAAAGTTAAAAGAGATTATAATAATATATATTAGTAAATGAATTACTGTGATTCGAAGTGAATGCATACAGCAAATTTTACAAAGATGCCATTTCCAAAAGTTTAGTATGTAAATCATAATTGCATGGTAGTTCTTACTACAATGTTATGATAATACAGTATACCTAATACACAAGTGAATCTGTTTAGTTTCTATATTATGGAGAATATTACTTTCCTTTGAAGCCTATATTAAAGTGTCGGATCATAATAGTACATACAGCCAGAATTGTAATATACCAAATTCTATTTTCCTTCTCTTTTCCTGTTAAAAGCATTCTTATATTATAATATCTATTATAATAAGTGTGTTAGGAACGATTAGTGGAGGTTAATAAGATCAGGTTCGGTTCTTTTCTTTTTATTATCCCCGGTAAGACACCGTCATTTTAAACGTTGTCTTACTGCCATATTTACTATCATGATCGGCGTGTCTATATTAAGGATGCTATTCGTCTCGGAAAATACGCATTCCGCTACTCCGAAAATAATTCTAGGTACGCATAAATGTCCCGGTTTTCAGCGAAGAGAAAAGGATGGAAAGCATTATCAGTTTCGGCTTTATTATAATTTAACGAGTACACGGTTCATTTGATCCAATGCATAGTTTATTTGATTCATATTTATACCTCATGTTCCTATTAACAATTAAGGGATTCGTTCAATTGATCTTGCTATGAAACATGTTAAGAACAATAGTTAAATCATATTATTCTTGAAACAACAATGAAATAAAATTTAAATTAAAGTATTTAATAAAGGATAGATGAAACATTCCCTCGCTTAGCTGCGATGTTGATACGCCGAAGTAGAAAGGTTGTCGCACGAGCATTGGTACACTGCCTTCTGGGAAGAAGTTGCAAGAGATTTTCCTTCTATAAATTATATAATGATTGTTTATCTGTTTCTAAACTATTTGTTTATATTTTAATAAATTTATGGCAGTAAATTTAATTCGTTTAGTTTAAAATCCAACAATTAATCCATTATTTAACTATTGTTTTAATTGTTTCATTACACAATGCGGCTAGGCAATTTACTGGAAATGATGAACTAAAGTGATGTGGTTACCAAAATTAATCCTAAAATTATGGATTAAGTGAAGATTTCTCACATAAGCAAAGTGAATATAAAGGTTCGCATAGGATTAACGTTATCAACAAATGAAAATATACTTATTTTATTTTTCTTCGATAATGACCTACTGAAAACTAATATATCCTATCAAAAGCGTCGTAATTCCTTCCATCTAAACAACAGTGACGACTGCATTGACGATTATGTGGGAAAACTATTCTCTCTCAACAAGACGGCTTTTCATTTTCAGTGTAAAATTCAGTGTCGTAGAAACTGATTACGGTAATTAGTTACAAATGGCAGTTCTCATCCAAATCTACGGATATTTAAAGGCACTTTACCCAGTGGTATATAGTGGCTGATTATCAGTTATATCTATCAAAACTAGTCGACTGAATTTAATACATTTAATGTAATTCTTCCAAATTCCAACAGTGTTTGATCTCCCAATACTGAAATACGTTATTCGTGCATGACTAATTATGGGATCAACTAAGTTAATACTACATTAACTTCATACATATTAAATAGTTTTAACCATTTTACTCATTACCGTCATATATTTAATATCAAATAAACTTTTTTAACTCTTGTATAAATTACTATTGCTTTAGTTTTATGTTCTGTTAGTTTAGATTACTTTAAACACCTTCTGCACCATTTAAATTACCATTTTAAGTGTGATTAGTCTCTTTCAGAATAATTGGTTTTCAACAGTTCCGAGTAACTGCTCCAAGTATCGGTGATTTGAATCTGTGATATCCCAGATTCCATTCACCACTATTTGGAGCACTGACTCTTAACTGTGAAGCGTGTACGCATTAAACTATTTTTGTTCCCATGGACAAAGTGTTTTGCTGCTCAATAGTTATTATAGCCGGTATTACCATCTATTTCCATCTGCGTCTTAACTTCAGAGATATTTGAACCAATGACGAAATTTCTTAGTAATTTTCCGCCTATCATAGCAATACCAAACAGGAAAGCATATTTTGTTTATTAAAATAGGGCACACAGCAATGAAAAATCTTTTTAAAAACAGTATTTTTTGCACTTTTGACTGAAGTTTTTCTTTTATATTTTCTTCGTTTTACCCGTTGCTTCTTCGATCACGAAATATTTTCCTCGCACCTTCGTAGAGTACCCAGAATGACGATAAAGGAGCAAGAACATTTCAATAATGTGATATTTTATTTACTTATAACATAACAATAGTACCTTACTTTGGATTGTTTATAAGTTTATTTGTATTTATTTTATTTAACACCCTTATCTAATGCTAGTAAGGTTATTGAAGTGTTTAACTCTTCTTTTATAATTTTGTATCTCTCAAAGATTTCCGTGAAATAGTAACGCCCCTGATTTTCACTGGTAAAATATAGCAACCCACTAGGCGCTACACAGTTCATTTGATTCAGCTTCATAGCTTCTGTTCCTAAGGTTGCCAACAGTCCTGCTATAAACAGTTAAGCTTTTCAGGTTTTTGTCTTGTGCCCGGTTACAAATTGAAACTGGACTTCTAATATCCGGTTTTGGAAGATATATCCTAAAAAGGGTATTTAAGTTAAAGTTTAAATATAAAGTATTAGTCTGTAAGTGAAGACACGATCTTTAAGTTAGTAGCGTCAAAGCATGAATTATAGCTTATTCTGTGCCTGTTGAAACCACTGTTGTAAGTTCTGAACAGTATTATATTTACTAACTTCTAAATGCTATGCAGTTTTTTTTTGCAATAGAATACTTTGTAAGAATGGTTTATATTTCTAACTATTTTCGACATAAGATATCTACTTCCAGTCCCACACCCCATCACTAATTATTTTTGTTTCTCGCTTTAACACTACAATGTATTTATCATAACAGACTCCGTTATATCATAACAGTGAATATTCATCTTGTTTATATCATTTTATTTAAACTGGACATCATTTAATTCACACCGAGGTATTTAATATCGAATGGACACTACATAGATCATGACGTAGTAAGAGTTAAATTATTAATCACGCAAATAATAATTTCGGACCAATGTAAATGTATTTCTGTATATTTTATTGTTCAGCTATCTTTGGTATATAACATATGATTTTCTATGGTAATTTGATCCCAACATTTACAGCCGAAATACAGAAGTACATATGTCCAATTTCAAATTGTCCCTCCTATTCGGACCTATCCGAGTAGTTGAAAGCGCAGGAGAAAGCCAGGATCATTTACTTATTTTTAATAGTGAGTCACTATAGTAAATGTGTGTTGTGTGCATCATGGTAAAACAGGACTACCCTTTATATTGCAACTCCCAAGCAACACTGACGGAAGTCAGACAATTCGCTGCCATTTTGTTCCGTTCTGCCATCAGTTCTGTTTGTTTAGAAAACAGGACACAATGCGTTTTACCATTAACAAGCTTCGGAGAAAATAGCAGTTTAGCCAGTAACTGCTATTTTTCATCGGTTGTAGCAGTCATAGCAATTTATCCCATGTAGCAGTGAAAAATAGCTGCTATGCTATTTTTGCCCATCTCTATTTCGCACCTATTTTTCAAGGATTTATTAATGTTTTTTTTTTGCTTTCTTTGTGTATTGTATAGATGCGCCATTCCTTCGAGATATCGAATCCGGCATAAAGTAGATTTTCACATTTTGAGCGTTTATTGCCTTCTTCAACTGCCGATTCAATTATTCTTAGTGTGGTGCATGTCTGTTTTCCGAACTGAAATAAATCAAAATGTCCAATTTTGGGTGGAAATTTTGGAATTGGCATCCCTACCGGTTACTGTTGACAATCAGGGTACTCGTTCAATTAATATTGCTGCTATGAAACAGGTAAAGAATTATGGTTCATCGTATAAATTATAAACAGCAATGAAACAGAATTTGGCTGCTCTTTGTATACTACCCGAATCGTTCTAAACTGTAATGGTTAGATTAGGTTTCATTTTGGGTTAGCTTAACTTATTTATGCTGACTGGGTTAGCTTGTCATTTTTGACTAGGTTTAACGCTTCTAGGTCTTCGAAATCAGATCCGAAGTAATGTACTGAACATGGTGATTTATATTCCGGGGTAGGTAGGATTTTGAACAGGATAGTTAGGTTTTTATGGAAATTGTCTCGTGTCCAGTTACAAATTGGAACCGGACGTCTAATGTCTGGTTTTAAGAAATATTTCCCACAAAGAGTATTTCAGGTTTAAATGTAAACCTTTACTCTGTAAATGAAAAGTCGCAATTTTTGAAGTTACTAAATAGTTCCAAATGAATAATTTTAGCTTATTCTGAGTGTGGTGAAAACTTTGTTGTCAATTCTGAATAACATTATATATACTTATTTCTAAATGTTGTAGTGCAATTTTGTTACAATAGAATACTATGTGATAATGTCTTACAGTTATAACTGTTCTGGACCGAAAGTATCTACTTGCAATTTCCCACTTTACTAATTATTTTTGTTTCTCGCTTTGAGAACTACATTATATTTATCATAACAGTGAATATTCATCGTGTGTATACAAATTTTTATTTTTAGCCATAATTTAATTTATACGGACGTATTAAATATGAAATGGACAGTAGATGAATTATGACATATTGAAAGATAAATTATTAATCCCGTAAATTTCAAGCCAATGTAAATTTACTTCTTGTTCAGGTATCTTTGCTACTACAGCACATGCTTTCCTGTGATAATTTGAACCCGAAATTTATTGCTGAATTATCACCTTAGATTTAAATTGCACTGTGCTTTCAATAGTTAACGTGTTCTAAATGACTTCAGTTAATCGGTAGCAAGGGAAACAATTTTTCAGTTGATTCCCCAAACACCAAAATCTCATGAAGCAAGTAAATGTTGCATGTCGGGTTTCCAAAAAAAACAAATAAAAATGTCCGGCTTCTAAACAATTTGAAGTTGGAAACCCGAGGAGCATGGTGACAAGACGTCCATCTTTTGGAGGATGTGTCCTCCTTTTTATTTTATTTTATCCTTCTTTCCTCTCTCCCTTTCTAAATATCTTGAAATGTCCTCCATTCTCTAATGACCCGGTTAAAAATTTGAGACTGGGACATATTCGTATTCTCGTGATCCAAATTCTTAGTTTTAATAAAATGTTCGTTACCAAATGTAGTAGTTGCTCCTTATCCGGTTTCTTTGGTTAGGCACATTCTTTTTAGGTGCTCTTTAATCCGGCATTTTCATCAAGCACCGATCGAGCCGTTTGCGTACGGATTTTTTCGGGAGGAGTTGGGCGTTTGTTAACCCTTTTTAAGACACTTTTTAAACAGTAACGTTCATGTGTATTTTTTCTTGTCATAGAGAAGCTTGTTACGTGTACATACATGGGATGTAACACACAAAATATTCCTATTTTACACTTGCAAACAATTTCGAAAACATGCTGTCAAATTGGATGCATGATGGTGGCAATTTCATCCATTCGCAAAGGCAGAGGATGCACATTAATTTATTTTCTTCCTCGTAGCCGGCTGATAATTCTCTTCAAGTCTCGATGCGTTTTTTTTAATAAATAAAATATCACTCTATCGCATACGCGCGCCATCCTGATGAAAACTTCTTAACCTCTTTTTTTTTTTTAAAAAAAAAGGCATGGTGAAATTGCCGACTCCTACCGTATATAAGAAGTGACAAGCTATTCTTTATAAATCACATCCACTTAGATACAGGGTGACAAAGGGAAGTCTACTCATTTTTGAATCAACAATACACAATTAATTTTTCCACTGAACTTTATTATTTTGTTTTTAACATCTGTGTGAACTTATGTCATTTATTTTACATAGAAAAATGGCATCTTGAAGGAGATGTCTATTTTTCATGATGCAGTTTTCAAGTCGAGAGGGGAAGCTGTCCCTCAAGCGTACCAATGCCTCCTGACTGATCTGTAGCACCTTGTAAACGTAAGAAACGTATTTCAAAGCAAGCCATAACAAACATAAAAACAATTGGATTAGTAAACTATAGGTATGTGAAAAACACAGAGACTAGTACTTATCTTTCTAGCGTCCATTTATAAGAGTGTCCTTCTCCATGCATCCTAGATGTTAGGAAATTGACACAAACAGTGACGGCGCAAGGCCTTCTGAGGCCCGGGGCAAGTGAATTTGTTTGAGGCCCTTTCGTGAACACAATCGTGAGCGCAGACTGCCTTAATATCCTACTTTCCCCTTATTCCGAGCCTCTCGGAAAACAAAGGAAATTACGGGGGACTCACTACCCAAAACGGAGAACTTCCTGTGCACTCGCTATAACCTATGGATGATAATGAATATTGAGATTGTTGAGAATCATGCTTCTTTATCATCCGACTACAGGCAAACGCACAAGTAAGAATCCTGAGACGGCATAGTTACTGCGTCACCGACCACCATCGAGGTGCTGTAATAACTTATCTTAACGAGCAATTATTCACTTGTGGAGACCGGGGCACAGTGAGACGAACCCCCTCCCCACAGAAAAAGCGGACAAGCACTAATGATTATGCGTTTCAGAATTACAAACGGAGTAGTTTAGTCAGTGGTGGGTTGTAAGCAATGCCCCCTTCCCCGGCGGGCCCTTTAATAAAATGCTTAAAATTACACGAT
Organism: Lepisma saccharinum; assembly: GCA_022664845.1. Taxonomy (NCBI): domain Eukaryota; kingdom Metazoa; phylum Arthropoda; class Insecta; order Zygentoma; family Lepismatidae; genus Lepisma; species Lepisma saccharinum. Next base: position 37,371 of record JAGDQP010012849.1, read on the forward strand.
CTCTGAATATATATATTTTTAATCTTTATGTCATTGACCTATATAAATACTTTACTGATAACGTAACGGCGTAACAGCACGACACATTTGATTGACTAACGTAAAGAGGGAAAGATGAATCCGTTTAGTTTTCGACAAAAATAAATTGATAAACCAATAAAATAACATATTACAGTGGCGCCCAAGTAACAATAAAAGATAAAATAAAACAGGAACTTGCCTAAATTTAAGTATGTGTCAGCTGCAATCTCTCAGGAACAGACATCATAATTTGTTATAACTTTCTTTCACCTTTCACATTCTTTCACTAGGTCCATAATCTAGGTACTGTTCTCCTAATCTTTTTTTTTTTTTCGTAAGAAACTGGTCGACTTTTGTACTGACATCAACCTTCTACATTTCATCGTGTTCAATGGTCAAGATTGCCAGGTTAGTTAAACGCATTTGCGTCATGGTGCTTCTTCGGTGGAAAACTTCTCTCTGCTGTAGCTATTGTGACTGAAAGGGTTAAGTAAAGTTGTAGAGCAGTAGTCAAATCTGGGAGGCAACTGATAAAGCAAACATTTTCCTCAACATGTAAATTCATTACTTCCCTGGCGTTTTTCTTTTCACTTATTTATTTCCCTAGCAATGTTCTGAAAGATAGTATTTTTCATTGAACTTGAAACTTATTTTATTTTGTATCATTCATACAGTATCAACCATTAAGAGGTTATTTAATTATTTCTAGGCCCCCAAAACTAATTCTGATACAGAATACTGTTTACAAACTGTTGTACACTATCGTTCGTAAGATTTTCATAAAATGCGGTGTTTGATCCAATTAAACTTTTATTCGTTGGTAAAGACGGTGTATTAATAAAATTTGTTCCACATTGGTTTCTGGGCCCCGTTCAGTGGACGAGACCCAGAAAAAACAATACTGTTGTGTTCTTTAGTTATTTTACCGATCTTGCGCCATTGTATGTTATTTCTCTTACGGTTTCGTACAAATTACACATCAGTGACTTTTGTGAAATCGGGGCATATTATTTTTATCCGATGGTTGTAGTTTATTAGTTGGTTGGGGTTCCCTTCGGGTCGCCCCCCTCCCCGGCCCGGCGGGGTTCGCGGGGACCTTATCGCCGACACTGAGTTTAGTGTCTTTTGGACATTTTATTACAGCACAAGATGGTTTGAGTTTATTTTTTAAATTTTAAATTTTAGGTTTCGATATTGTCCCACCGTTGAGTAGTGGGGCCCCCTCGACACTTGGGCCCCGGGCCCCGATCGACCCTCTTTGAGCCTCTACTGCACAAACACTTGTTATACACTTTAATTTTAAAACGCTAGGAAATTTTGTAGGTATGAATATATTTAAAATAGTTGGAGAAGGTAGTATTTTACTAATATTTTACTTTTGCCAAATAATATTGTAAAAGATAAAATTATATAGAAATTTTACTGTTCGTTAAATTTTGTCCTTTACATTCTTACGAAATTCAAACGAATTAAGAGACTTTTGGAATTGCTAGATCTTACTAATGTGTTCGAAAGTGATGTTTGAAACGAACTCAACAATGCAAGTATCTTAATTTTAAAATTTTTGCAGAAGGACCCGTTTAGAAATGTACATAAACACATTCCGAAAATGTTAAAAAAAAAAAAAAAAATGGGCAACTTTGAGCGCACATGCTCTAATGATTCTGCGTTTCAAACGAAACACGAAGTAGTTTACTGTCTATTGGACATATTTAACAAAAACATAAGATGCTTTTTGAGTTTATTTCTTAGCTTTGGATTTTCGCTCTAGTTTTTTCGATTTCGTCCCATTGTGTGGCGGTGGCCCCCTCGACACTTGGAGCCCGAGGCTGTGCATCGATTGTCCCCCTTGCGCTGCTACTCTTGTCCTGGGTTATCTATAACTCTCTGGCAGCTCTGGCACAATTTGTAGGTTCCATTCATGTAGAAATATCCTGGTTTCGAGGTAAAGAAGTCCTCAATTTGAGTTTGAAGAGAATTTTCGTTCTTTAAAGAGTTTCATCAGATATTCTTTCATACGAAAAAAAAGGTGGAGTCTGAGAGTTCAAGGTCGCGGAGATCAGTAAAATGTGGAAGCTTTTTGTCCTGTTAGTGGAGAGTGTTGGTGTTGCATTATAGTGTTACACCAACACTTTATTCAGTCTTCCCGGTCATTCTTCTTGAATTGCGGCTACTAGATATCTGAGTAGTTAGCAATAAATGTCATTCCCAGTGCACGATGCGATCCTTGTCCCACAAGACACTTAACATTATGTTCTATCCATGGACCCTAGCTTTTCTACGAGGAGTTATTGTTAGTTAAGGACTCCTTTCTAGCTTTTCTTTCTTTTTCCGTTCCTTTTCTTTTCCTTTATTTTTTGATACTGACACAATGGAAGTATTTCTTGCCACTACTAACAATTCCAGACAGGAATGTCCGATATTGTTCTTGAACTTGCGATAACGAGCAAGCAAAGATGTACAAAGATAAACCCACTGATTTCTGTTGTTTTCACATAACGTGTATGGTATTCACACATTCAAGTTCTGAAACTTTACCATGGACTGCAAATGTCCGCCGATGGTTGACTGATCAAAGTTTATTACGTTTGTCAATTCTCTGGTTGACTTATGTGAATCATCGTGAATCAAAACCCGATGGTCTTCCTGAACGTGGACAATCAGTAATGTTAAACTGGCGCCATTTAAAACGATTAAGCCATTTCTTTGTCGTATATCCTCCGATGGCATTTCCCCGTACCAGCACAAATTATTTCGAGCCACTTGAGTTGATTTTGCTTTTCTGTTCAACTGAAACAGAATAGTATGTCGAAAGTGTTAGCGTTTCTCGAATTGATACTATATCTTTTATGGACCACCACAAACTTTCTTAAAATCTGCATAATTCAAGGCGTATTCAAAAGCGCAGCAATATCACTCTAAGTGAGAAATATCAAGCGATACACAGACTTCTAGGAAACGCAGTGCTGCCAGGCCACAAACGAACACTATAAAGTTATGCATTAGCGGTAGCCTAATACATTATTGTGCAGTGACGGCCGGATGCAATTTCCTCTGGGTATTCCTCTCAGGGTTGTCACCATGTTTTCTTTCTGGGTTAGTATTAAGTACTTTCAGATGCGTACAGAGAAATCGCCAGTAGCCACGTTCTAAGTGCATCTATCTATCCGTTGCTAGATAGATAGAAAGAAATAAAGAACATCAAAACTAAAATATGTCTGGGCTACCAGTCCCCCATAATAAAATTCGTTGGATAGTCTTACTTAATTCAGTAGAATACTTAAACAATTAAAACTTATGGAACAGAAACTTACAGTATACCTCATTTTTATTTTAATAATACGAATAATATGTTGAATTAATTATCCAACGAATTTTGTTATGTATTATCTACTCAAGGTAGGGGTATCACGCTTGCCAAAGGCGCTCCTTGTAGCTGGCTTTGACAAGGTTGGTAGAAAAACATAATTGCCATAGTATTATCGATTAGGTATCAAACAGTTTAAAAAAGGTAAAGCTATACCCGTGGGACATACACTCGCCGTGAATAGCACAGGAGGATGTGGAGGTACCGCTCCACATATTCTCAACTTGGTAGTCAGTATCACGCTCGACCGCCTTTATCTTCTCAAGGTTCCCAGGATTAATTAACTGAAATATTATAGATTAATATTATGATTTAGTTCCTATTATTAAAAATTATTTGAAACATTTGGGTAAAGTAACCAACAATTGGAGGAAATTCGTCAATTTTATAAATTCAAAAGGTTTAAAAGGAAATATTCGTAGCAATATTTTATCAACTTTCACGATTTCGCATTTTGTAATAAAAAATTGTGTTCTTTTGAAAATATTATCTGATTTTGTCGATTTCACATAAAACATTCCCTATTAATATTGTTTACTGCACAAATTTCAGTTAGTTTGTTAGAACTTTTGGAGATTTAAAAAATAACTTTTTGTGTACAGCAAAATATCTTCTTATCCTGAGAACACAAATTCAAGCAAAAATAACGTTCCACATTCCTTAGACACTTAAGATCCTTAAAAAACTGAAGATATCAGATAAAAGAGATGTATTTTTCGTGGGCCATATTTTCATTTTGAAACATTCTCAGTCGAGGATTTTAACATTACATCGGCACTTATATAATCTGATAAAACGACAAGTTCTCGATGCATTGACGTCTTCTGTTGTTTCCCTTGCATAAAATGAAGCGGAAATGAATAACACAAATAGAGAGGCATTCACGATGAACTCCTATCAACATTTCAGTTAGCATTCATGATTTACAACTGGAAATTATTTATTAATATTAATTATAAAACATGCCTCTGGTTACTCCTACGAAAGGATGGTTGCAATATATGAGCAATTAATTATTAACAGGAGGAAAGAAATGCATTTTAACACATCACAAATAAATTCAGTGACGCATACTGTAAGCAGTTCATTGTTAATTAAGTTTCACATTCTCTCAAGAGTATCTTTAATATATATCTACACATCAAGAGCATCTTCCACATGAACAATTCTCCCGTGCGTAACACATTTGATCATCCTTCTCGCAATTTGTTGTTTCATTATGCATATTTTTTCAAACATAATATAAATTGGTTTTACAATTGATAGCACAGCACTTGTATTTTCTTCAACCAATTACATGCAATAGAAATTAATTATGCACCAATTATAATGAAGCTGGTACGCTAGAAAATATTGATTCATACATTTTTTTATTATCCATTCACTTTCCAAATAAATCTAGAATATTTCATTCCTTTTCTAAGTTTCCGGACATTAAATTCAGGAGACGCATTGCGTTGTTAGATTTTAACAGTTTACTTTGTGTTTTGTGTTATTAATTGAACACTAATACTTTCAACGTTTCCATTCTACTTCCAACTTCTTAAAATATTAGTAGATATTATGAAACACAAAATTAATATCTGATTGTTTCGCAGTGTAATCGAATTCATTTTCCTTCACACAATTGCAAGTTTTTCAAAGAGTTGAATACACGTAGGAACAAACGATGAATTTCTTCCAATACTTCAGCTGCTATACATAACTAAAACCTCCAAATGGTTAAATATTTTTTTGTTACAATACATCCAAACGTCAACATCTTCTTTGGTTACGCTTGTGAAAAATTCAACGGAAATGAGTACCGTAACACACATCGATATGTACTAACGATGACCTGTCAACATTTCACGCGATAGGCACGATTAAAAACAGTAAATAATTTACTATTATTAGTTACAACAGCTGCCTTACGTAACTTATACTAATTGATGGTTTAAAGATACGTGCAATTATGAACTTAAGGAGATAAATAAATTTCAGCGCATATCAGATTAACAGAGTTACATATTCTGTAAACGGTTCACTGTTGAATAAATCCTGCAGCTCCTCTCCTTGATTCCATTTCCCTTATAGACGCTGCTGTATCTTCAAAACAGATTACGCCAAGATAGCCCCAATTCAAAATTGTTTCAGAACTGTTATTCTAAAAATATAGAATTTTCTATATACATAAATTTGAGAGTAAAGTCAAAATCTCTTAGCTCTACATTCCTATTTTTAACATGATCATGTGCGAAATTGTCTTCTAATCTGTTATGTATCACTATATATCCATCATATTTTTCCTGTTAAACAAACAAGATCTTCCTATTTTTATACCATGTCTCGATGACTTCACTTATGTAAAAACCATTCTTTTCTTCTAAAAAGTATAATTAGCTTCGCTTTCAGATACAAAGTTTCATGTTTAGCAATTGAATTTACATTGTCTCTAGATGGATATTATCTGAAATATTTCCTTTTGTATGCAACTAATTTGATTATTAGCTTCCGCGTTTCGCACAGTTTCGAAGTGGAAACTCCTTACACAATATAATATGTGTGTTGATACATTTATTGAAGTGGTGACAAGTCATTATTTTATGCTTCAGTTTCGGTGTAAATTTATTTATTTATTTATTGTCAACACAACATGCTTTATAGCCTAATTAATGTGTCGATATTTACAATATTGGTTTACAGACATTTTTTATTACATCTTTATATCTTTGTAAGACATATCGCATATATCAAATTCAATGCAATTCCTACACTTTTCATTGTAGGCAGTACTTATTCTTCAGATTGGTGAGTTCATCACTATATTAGTTTTGACCTTTTTGCAGTGAAAGATACCAGTTTTGTCTACACGTGTTTTTAGTGACGGGATACGAAACTGTAACAATGATACTAAGTCTGTGCAGTCTAAGGCATTTTGAATTACTTTTCTAAGAAATAACAGATCAGAAATGATACACCTTTGCTCTAATGTCTGAAAATAAAGATTGTACTGTAGTCTTCATAAATATGATAGATCCGAGTTACTCTGTGGGTTAGACATTTAAGAAAATTTTGATTGTGTTTTCTCTAGTTGTTGCAAATTTTTTTGTTGATACTGATTCCAAATAGTAGAGGCATATTCCAATTTGGAGCCAACAAAAGTATAGAAAATTTTCTCTAATGTAGAACATTTTAAACTCTTTTAGCATCCTTATTACAAATCCATGTTAAAAGCTTCATTTGTAATATTCGTTATGTGGTTGTTAAACGTCAATTTCCTATCAAAGGTGACACCAAGATCTTTAATCATATCAGGTCTACTTAGTGCATTCTCATTAATGTCATAATCTAATTGATAAATCGATTTATTTCTACTATGAGATAATACTTTACATTTCTTTGCATTGACTGGAAGTTGATTGATAGTGCACCATTTTGAAATGTTATCTAATCTATGCTATAGTTTTATGGCATCTTCAACAGAATCAATTTTGGCAAATATTTTGAGATCATCCGCAAAAACACTATTTTCATTATCGGGTATGTATTCAGGGAGGTCATTAATAAACAAGGGAAATAACAATGGTCCAAAATTCGAGCCTTAGGGGACTCCTGACAGAGCTGTATATTCATTGGATTTGTATTCTCTAAATATAACAGATTGTCTACGATTAGTTAAATAGGAGGACATGAGCCTAACCAAGAAAGACGAGAAGTGATAGTTATTCAGTTTACCTAGTAATATATTGTGATTTACTCTATCAAACGCCTTTTCAAAGTCGATATAAATCACATCAACTTGCTTTCCTTCATCGAAACAGTTTGCTATAAAATCTGTAACAATTGCAAGGTTTGTTACCGTGGATTTACGTGAAACAAAGCCATGTTGTTTACTTGAAATTACTGGTATCACGTGATTATTAATCCGCTGATATAAAATCTGTTCAAAGGCTTTGGCAAAGGCCGTTAACATTGCTATAGGTTATAGTTGGTAATTTCTCGACTGTCATTAGTTTTAGGTATTGGGGAAACTATAGGGCTTTTCTATTTGTCAGGGAAAGTACATGTTTTCAGTGTTAAGTTGAAAGTAATCAATAGGGGATAACAACACATGGTTTTATTATACAGGATAGTATGCCGTCAGATCTAACTGTCGTTTTGGATTTTAGATTCTTGATAGCTTTTTCTATTTCACTTAAATGTATTTGGTCAACAGACAGTATTCCGATTTCTTCGTAACCTCTCTGATAACTATCAAAATCATTGAACGGCTGAAATCACGATAAAAAAAACTGACTAGAAATACTGTGTAAATGTGTTAGCTATTTCTTCGGTGTTATACAATTCCCTGTCCTTCAATATATTTGGAGGAAGATGTTTTGATTTTCCAGATTTTTTAACATTGTGGTCTTCTTTCAAAACAGTGTATATATTGCCTGATAGTTCACTATAATAATGTGTTTCGTTGCTCCAAGTTTCAGTGATTGTCATTATTATCATAATTATTTGATATAGCACTACAGAAAAAGTTCCTTGTTTTCCCCCGTAAAGATAGACTCTTTTGGTAATACAATTGAAATTGTTTGGTTGTTGCACTGACATCCTGAGTCTGAGAAATGTTTGGAATTTGTTTACACACTTCACTGCTTTTTGGTAAAGATTACTTACCTCTCCTCCTCTTCTGCATTCCTTCTGTCAAACTCTGCTTACCCTTGGCGGCTGTGTTATGGTTGAACGTTGACCTACTCACTTGCTTCTTTTCATATTTCATAGATGCAGCTCCACTTTGGTCAAGTTTCGGAGACAATGTTGCAACTTCAGGAGATTTATTTTGTATTGTTTCTTGTGACACCATTTCACTTTTCTGTAGATCATCAAAAGTGTACGGTCTATTGTTTACATATAGTTTGTTATATTGGAGCTTTGCGCGATCTTCTCTTGATCGAGCGTCCCTCTTATAACATGACAACTGTCTTCTTGTTTCTCTCATGAAAGCCGCGAAGTCTTCAGTAACCATACATTTTCATATCTTGTTATTTGAGTGTAGTATTCGCAGTGCTTCTCCTTAACGGACTTAACTGTTTCCAAGAATATGAGTGCGCTGAAATTATAACGTTGCTCTCAGGATACGGCGCAGCTGAATATCAATTCATCTCTAGTAATATTTGTCGTCAATATTCAGTTACTCTTACTTACTTATATTCTATTAAACGGTCAATACATCATTAACGCTCATATTATTCCAGTTTAATGGCACTAGGAAACGGGAGGAGAGGAAAGTACTTCCAATCAGAAATGCTCAGGTACACACTGTATTTCCTGATCAGTCTTTAGTTTATTGAACAAGCATTCTATCTCCCCGCAGAAACCTTTTTTTATTTTTCTTCATAGACTTTACCATAATCCTTCAAGAAGTTTTTCTTGAAGAGGGTCCAGATTAAAGATGGTTTCCGAAATTTTCTTCCAAAAAAAAAACAATGTTAGAGCTGATCTACTTCAGAATAATATCATAAATTCTGACATGTCCGCGTTAGTGTTATTAGTTAAGGTCGCAATTTGCAAAATTTGCTTCCAATCAGTGTTGAACCAAGATTTCATCTTCATATCTTGCATCTCAAAATAATCTCATTACCCTATCTTAATACCACGTCTCAATGAAATCATCTCTATATTAAAAAACATTTTTATTCTATTTTGGCTATAAATTACTTAGTTTATAGATACAGATTTTCATGTTTGCCAATTGTATTTCCAATTTCTCCATATATATTACCATAAATATTATATTCTCTAGATTTGATTATTCGTTTCTGTTTTACACACAGTTACGAAGTGGTCATTTCGCTTTGCACACTCTTGCATTTATTGCAGGGGAGACAAGACATTATTTTACGTTTCAGTTCGTGTCTAAGTAGCGTTCATTTTCATATCTTCTTATTCTAGCAGAGTATTGGTGTTGCCTTTTGAACGACATTAGGTGTTTCCAATAAGATGAAGGCGCTAAAATTATAATCATGAGTTTTCGATACCGCCTACTTGTTCATCACTTCTAACGACTTTTGTGAATATTTCAGTTACTTTCGCTTATTTATCTGTAAACAAACATTGATTTTCGTGCTAACACACACATTATGCAAATTCAATGCCACAGAAGAACAACATACAGCCTTTACCAGAAGGGAGAGGAAAATACTTTCAAACGTCGCGTTTCAACGTTTCTTAACAGTCATTAACTTATTACATTAAGTATTTTCTCTGCAACCCTTGATCCTTTCCTGACGTCCTAAAGTCTTTAATCTCCTGGTTGCCCAATTTCCTGTATGGTTTGAAATTATAAAGTACCACAAAATTGTATGTTTTCAGTAAAAATACAACTGCAGTTGAAAAATAATTACAATAAGATTTTATAAGATTTGATTTTACATATAAACATGTTTCTAATTTCTGTGTATACCCAAATCTCATTTGCTTTAGCAGATTATGTTAAATTTGGTGCATATTTCAACACTGTGTTACACCCAAAGGACGTCCTGCTTTGTCACAGTTTAGTATCAATATTTTGAAGATAGCCATTTTCAATATTTGTTACTTGATATTCCATACATGTTTACATAGTAAATTTCAAATTTGAGACGGATATATAATGTCGTATAATAGTACAAACATTATTTAACAGGATTGTTAAAATGGTCATCTCTTCATAGCACAGTAGTGCTATTTATTTGAATTGATTACTTGGAATATTCTAGTTGCATAAAATATTTATTTGTTCGTCCTACATTAAATGTTAAATCATATAACATTCCTATTTAAGTGTCAGTCGATACCAAAATCTCGTATATCGCATGTATGAATACTCTTCTAATGTTCGAAGTCTAGTGTTCAAACTTCAATTTCGAAAGATTTTTTTCGATAATGTATTTTATGATGTCATATTTGAAGACTTATTCTAGCAATTTTCTTTCGATTTTGCAGATTTATTCAGATATTGGTAGATGAAAAAACTATACAGTCATTTGTTTTATCATTTTCTGTATTGTAATGAAATTCATTTTTTCTGAATATAAGATTCCACAAAATTCAGCCTTCTGGTTCCATTTCTCATAATGCAGTGAAAATGAATTATACAGATAGGTGCGTACGAGCGAATAAATTCGGGCAATAGGTCATCTGCTCTTCATATTTAACTGCTTCAACAGATTTCATCACTTGTATTTATTACCCCCAAAATACCTTAACAATATAAGTAGCAAATTAAACTAGAGGGGAGAAATACAATGCAGAACTACTCACATAAACTAAATTACACATTCTGTAAATGATCAGCTGTTGAATAAATATTCCATTCCCTATTTCCGTAGCAGGCATTCTCAATTTCCTCTCATAGGCTCTACCCTGTCCTATGACGATCATTCAAGATCATCTCAATTCAAGAAGATTTAAATATATCTTTTAAAACATATGCACTTTAAAGTAATTCTCCTTCAGAGTAAATATGCAAATGGTAACATCTCAACATGGTAACATATCTCGATGGTTTCTGTTGCGCATTAAAAACAATTGTGTTGTTTTATAAAGTATAAATTACTTGGTTTATGGATACAGATTTTCATGTTTGCCAATTATATTTTCAATGTCTTCAAATCCATATTACCATAAATACTACATCCTTTGTATTACATATTTGATTACTCGTTTGCCTTTTACTCACAGTTAGGAAGTGTCCATTTCACCATACACACTGCTAAATTTGTTGGAGTAGAAACATTGTTTTACGTTTCAGTTTGTGTGCAAATAACGTTCATTTTCATATCTTTTTATTTCAAGAGTGTCTTAGAATTTTTGAACGGCATTAACAGTTTCCAAGAAAATGAGTGCACTAAAACTGTAATAATGAGTTTTCGAAACCTCGAAGTTGTTCAACTCTTTTAGCAACTTTTGTCAATACCTCGGGTACTCTTTCTTATTTACCTGATATCAAACATTCATTTTCTTGCTGACACACATATTACTTCCATTCAGTTTCACTTGAAAACAACACAAAACTTTTACTAGGAGGGGGATTAAATACTTCCAAATCTCAAGCAATCTGAGTTACATCGTTTCTGACAGTCATAATATATTACATTAAGTATTTTCTCTGACACTCCTACCTTCCATCCCCAATTTCTGCTCGGATACTTTCCTGGCTACTTAAGGTTTTTAATCTCCTGTTTTCCCAATTTGCGGGTTGATTTGAAATTATGAAGTTCCACGAGGTTAGACGTTTTCAGTTTATATTCGTCAGTAGTTGGACATAATTACATTAACTTTATATCAGATTTCTTTTGGTATGTTCATATATAAGCATGTATCTTCCAATTGCTTTCATGCCCAAATATCATTGGCTTTAATAGAACGTGTGATATATAATGCAGATTTCAATCCTGTTTTACGACCCCAAGATGTCCTGCGTTCTGACATTTTGCTATCAAGTTTCTAAAGATAGTCATTTTCAATATTTGTTACTTGACCATCCATACATGTTTACATAGTAATT